>BLFN01000375.1:705293-707793 GCA_014634225.1 Acropora yongei
ATTGGTCCTACCCATTGTGTGGGCTGTTCAACCTTAGTTATGATGCCCATTCTTTCCATGCTATCCAGTTCAGCTTTCACTTTGTCCCTTAACATGGTTACTATACCAGCTTCATTACAGGTACTTCTTGGCATCACATTACAATGAGCTCCGGTGTCAGTCTTAAATGGTATGGTACAATTATTGATCTGAAAATGTACATACCAATCTTTGTCACCAACTTGTTTGGATCAATTAGTACCAATAAAGAATGGCTTTTCATCTCTGGCACCTGCGTTACTAACTGTATGAACTTCTTTTGTGGTTGCTTTGCACACTCTCGAGTGATTTTGTTGGTGACACAAATTGCAAGTTTTTCCAAATGCTGGACACCGGCCTCTCTAGTGACGATATCCACAAAACTGACACAAATTCATCATACCTTCCATTCCCGCTCTCATATACTCTTTCTCCTCTTTCTTGATTGCCAATTTGTCCGGCTCCTCACTCTAATTCACCACATGCACCACTTTATGTTTTCATTCCCATATCATAAAGATACCTAAGAGGGATATCCTGCTTTCCCGAAGCTTGTTTACTGGGCAAATGGCAAATAAATAACCGCTCAAAAGTTGGAGTTATTTGGCTATGGTCACCTGACCATAGCCGCTTTATTAAAATTATTGAAATATGATGCACATATTAACAAAATTTGTTGAATTTGTATTTGTCCCAGTAAAGGTGGGGACTAACTAACGCCAGAGCATAACTGTGAAATTATCGAATCAAGATAATGAAATAATTATGCAACCCCACTCCAGGGAAAGGCAGCATAACCCACAATACAGGGTGAAATGATGTACTTTGCTGAGGTGCTCCAACCTTGTTGTCCTTAGGTGTCAAGCTTAGAACAACTTGAAATGAATAGATTTTAGCTGGAGGGATTGTTCCCAACCTGCTGCCCTTGCTAATCAGAGAGAGAACAACCCCGCCTTGTAATTCAACTAGTGTACCTATGTAAAAGAGATTGCAAAAAAAACAAAAACAAAACAATTACAAATTAGGTATATTCTAAGTCTGCTGCCCATGCTAGCCAGTCTGTAAACAAACCTCTATTTTAACAAGAACTTGTGGATGAAAGTGTTGCTCATAAACCTACAATAAATAATATAACCAGCCCTCGATGTCAACCCTGCTGCCCTTGCTAATCAGAGCTGACATAAAAGGCACACACTTTTTCAGGATAATGGCCCTGGAAATTAATTAAATTACCCTGGAAATTAATTAAAGACCTAATGAATCATTGATGGGATCCTAATGTATTTCAAAAAGGCATTAAATTTCTATCTACCCATGGCTCTAATCTGCTAATCAGACATCTACTTTCCTGCTGCATATGAGGCTGCACCAATGCGGAAACTATGATCTTTGTATTTGTCTGGGTCCAGATGGCAAACCTTCAGGGCCAGGGCAGTGAAAAGCGGATCATTGAAAAATTGTCTGGGAACAGGAATGCCGTCCAATCTCCTAAAGACTGGGCCCTCACTACAGCCTCTCAGTTGCAAATAGCTAAAAAAATGCTCCACTGGACAAAAATTAGGTTGACGAGAGACAGAGGAAAAGGTCGTTGATTATAACTGTGTTTAAACTGTAAAAATTGTGCAGACGACCTTGTTATTCTTATCCAACAGGCTAGAAATTTGATGTAACTGAATATTATCCCTGCATTATTGGCTGTAATTTCGCCAATTCTCGAAAAAGTGGAAAAAGTGAACAGGCACATTGCCTTAAATGAGCTTTTATCATAAAGCGAAAGAGACATGGAGTCGACTGCCTGGACTATGCTATGTAAAATAGGTAATGTGATTGGTAAACGGCAGTCTAAACGGAAATTGATCTTTCCATATCCTTTCAGGATTTGCACAATAAAAAACACTTTCGTGGGATCTGCAAAACCAGACAATTTGTGGCTATATCCCAGAGCAGGTACATATGTATTGACAGTAGAACAAGGATACCTTTTTTTGTATAAATAGGCAATAAAAAGCGCCAAGTTCGCAGAAGAAATAGGCATTGTGGTCGGCAGACGGAGTGAAAAATTATATAGAAATTGGTGAAAAAGCTTCCACGCCCTCTTATAAGTGGAGATCGATGATGGTTGCAAGCTGGATTTAACTAAAGTAGACACTATAACCGCCAGTTCGGCGGTAGGAGATGCGGGGGGATCTCTGTGGGCGACTGAGCCATGGTAGATGCTGCTGATTGGAAGAATTTCTGGAGCTGCAAACGAGATAAGGAATCGGCTTGACGATTCTTGGACCCTGGCACATGTTTTGCTTTAAACAAAATATTGTTTCAAACAGATCAACACCAGCTTTCGAACAAAAACCATGAGCTGTTTATCTCTACAAGATTGCTTGTTTATGACATGTACTAAGGACTCATTATCAGTGAAAAACAATATACACCGATTCCTCAATTCGTCTCCCCATAAAAATAAATCTAGGACAATGGAGTAAAA
>BLFN01000375.1:716562-719062 GCA_014634225.1 Acropora yongei
AAAAAAAAAAAACCGCCTCTCTTAAAAACCGGTTTGGGTTGAATTTCCCACCAGCGGCCATTTTGAATAATTTCGTCTATCCATCTGTCCTATACTACTGCAGTGCATACCCTTACTGAATCTGAAACAATACCCAAAAGGCTCTCTTTCTGAACGAAGTTGGGTATTTGATTGGTATCTGGCATTGTTTTGATGTGGTCGTGAAACTCCAGGGGACGGAGACTGCTGAGAGCGCATCCACGATTCCCAATGAACACAATCCCATTTAAAAGAAGTTGGCTGTGATTGTCTCAAAAAAAACGAAACTTCTCATCGTACATCTTCCAGTTGTGCCCACGAGCAGCCAAATCCCTTACAACCTCCCCGTATTTCATGAGGGCAGAGGCCTCATGGGGAAATTTTTGACAATACACGCCTACAAAAACGTAAAAACAACGAAGCCAAAAATCTATGGGCAAAAACTTTCTTGGTTTAGAAACAGGCTCTAAACTGATTGCTGGACTACCTTGAAATGTACTGATTGAAAGTTGGAATTTGGAATTTGTCTCCCGGTATTGAATTATTCAATAAGAGGGATATGTCAAAATATTCATTGTTCCATATCTTTCCTTTGATTTTATCGTATACCTGACAATCCACAGGGAGACTCGTAGAAGTAAACAGTGTTGAGCGTATATCTGTTTGGGGACTATTAATACCTGATAGTGTGGACTGCGCCGTGGCCACTGCAATTGTTACCAGGGTATCTGTCTGTGGAATGGTAGCGGCCTGACTGGTTGGAACTAGAGGGACTTCTCTTAGTTGAGTTGAATCCGTAGAGGACTGTTGTGTTGGGAGCGGTGTCAATTGCTCAGTTACTGCCTTAGTTACCTGCTGGACAATACTATTCATCATCTCTTGTGGGATAGTCCACTGTGATGTGGGGTGTGTCATAGTTTGAACTGGATCAGCATTTTTACGGGGTGCATTTCCCGGCTGGCCTTGCAGTTGTTGGGTCAGCTGTTCTTTTCCTTGCTGATCGTCTTACGTTAGGCATGTTGGTTTATATCTGAAAAATAAAACGTTCTAATCGGCAGATTTCGGTATAAAGCCACCAAAGCAATTTCCAAGATCGTCAGATAAAAGAAGGATGATAAGTAATATTGTTATGCGAGGGTTGTGACACGAAGAAACCTCCTGGGTACCTGGTCATGGGCAAACAAAATAATAGCGACAAGGAAAAGCCTGTCAGCAACAATGGTCGACGCAGTAGCCCCCCTTTAACTGCCAAAAACTAACGTCCACAATAATGTGCTAGGACTAACGTCCAATAACTCACAATAACAACACTTGCACTACTAGGGTTAACAGGGATAACTCCCATACAAAAAATTATACCATGACCAAGTAAAATTAAAAAGGGGGGTAACCTCTAAAGTAAGGACAGAGCTTTTATAATCGCTCCTCGATAGCTACGAAATAAATGGTATTGCCCTGAGGTAGTCAAATGAACCCGTTCGGTAAGTAAAAAAAAAATAAATAGCTGGATTGTTAAAATTCTATCGTCCCAGCAAAAAAACCCGGGGAGAGGATATAATACGACCTTAACATAATTGTTTAAAATTTTTGCCCGCTGATGAGACAAGCCCGTGTCGACATGTGAAATAGAACGTCACGCATTACACAACACCAACAGAACACGCGTACTGAAAAATGACCAAAAATAAACTGAACTAAGTCGTCTATCGCAGAACCCAAGACTTCAGGCTCAACAGAACTTTGATCATTAGTTCCTATCTCTAAAATAACAATGTCGGGCCTGTAAGCAGTGATACTTCTAGATCGAAGTGACGCAATTTATCAACGGTCCTTCCGCCAAGGCCCGCTAACCGAACAACAGCCGTCCCGACCAAACGAAAAGAACTATCTAATTGCGTGTTAGATCCTTTAATAATATCCCGAGATAAACGCTTAACAAAGGAATGACCTAAAGTAAAGTACTTAAGGCACCGTGCTAGCCATAATAAAAGCGAGCTCAAGTCGTATTCGTTCGTGAATGAAAATTCCACGTGGCGATGCGATCGATGAATAAAAATTAACCTAAAGTATTAAAACAAAAATTACTTAAGGGATACCTGTTAAAACAGTCAACTTTACCAAATATAGGCGGAGAGCAAACAATATGCCCGCTAAAAGAAAGAGAAAAAGAGTAAACTTACCAAATAACGGCGAAGAGCGAAAGAATTGCAAACGTTCTTGTTGAGCAGCAGCATGGAATGATTGCTGTCTATGTGTCACGCGCATACTACAGTCCTAAGGGGGGTTATGACAATTGACTTTGTCCTGACTCCATCTTATTAGTGTAATGTTACATAGTAACCAAGAACAATCAACTCTTGTTTTAATTCAAATTAAGCACACGGGGATTCCATGAAACCATAAAAATACTATTTGCTGGCAAATATTTTATTTTTCTTCAGTCAAAACCTTGAGGTGTGCTGAGCTGATTTCGGCTGCTCTG
>BLFN01000375.1:724062-726562 GCA_014634225.1 Acropora yongei
TGGCATTCACATGATTTGCGAAACGATCTACAGAATGAGAACCCCAAACTGAGTCAATGTAGTGAAACGAAAGTGGAAAAAGGCCCCAATCGTCTGAATCAAAAATACGACTGAGAAAATTAGCCTGTTGATTCTGGGATCTTGGGATCCATTCCACTTCGATCGAAATGCCATGATTACAGCAGAAACTAAATATAGAGCAAGCTTCGGACTGCAAATACTCTTTACTACTCCCAGACGAAATAATCCGAGGTACATTTTGATTGTCCGTAAACCATTTAACGGTTAAACCTAATAGCTGGTTTACTAAAAAAAGCAGAACAAACTTAACTGCCAAAATCTCTCTAAAAGTAGAGCTAGTCCACATTAGCTCATGGGACCAAACACCTGACACTAAATCCAAGCCACACTGCACGAAATAATCACCAAAACCAGAGTCACTGGAATCGGAATAAACAACACCAACTGCGCTTGACTTACCATTAATAGAGTCAATATTCTTCAACCAAAACGAAAGTTCATAACGAACCTCAGGGGAGACGTGCAAGGGCTGATCCCAAGAGGATCTACGTTCAATAGCTGCATAGCAGTTTCTTGTAAACAACCTGGTAATATTGCCTACTGCACAAGCCATAGAAATAATTTGCCCTGTAACTGAATCAAGGTCCCTGGCTAAAATTTGGTTATTTTGGAGACAAGATACGAGGGAAGATTTGAGCTTATGGATTCGGAACTCAGGAATTTGAATTAAACCTTCGCCAAAATCTAAAATAAATCCCAGGAAAACTAACCTTTGAGCCGGTTCCCAAATTGATTTGTCGTCATTAACTGTGAAACCTGACGAAGCAAGATCTTGGCGAACTGAATCGCTGAGAAGTCTGGAACGCTCTACGGACATATGACCTCCAATACCATCATCGAGATATATTAAAATAAGATCACCACGACCTCTCCAGAATTTAATCAATTGACGAACTACTGTGCTGAAGACATAAGGAGCCGAAGTCAAACCAAAAGGTAAAACCTTAAATTCGTAAAATTTCATGCCTCCATCAGAAGAAGGCGACTTAAAAGACAAAAATTTCCTGTGCTCCTCAAAGGTATTGATGTGGTTATAGGCTGACTTGAGATCAAACGAAAAAGCAGACACCCCGGAGGAAGCATTTAAGGAACTTTTCTCAAGTCTTCGTACTTGACAGACCTCTTAACGATAAATTTGTTAAGATGAGATAAATCCAAAACAAGTCTTAATTTACCTGACGACTGGACAGCGACGTGTAATGGGTTGCAAAACTGAGGGTAAACCGGCGTCTCACTTATACAGCCACGGATTAACAACTCTGA
The DNA here is from genome assembly GCA_014634225.1 of Acropora yongei. Classification (NCBI taxonomy): domain Eukaryota; kingdom Metazoa; phylum Cnidaria; class Anthozoa; order Scleractinia; family Acroporidae; genus Acropora; species Acropora yongei. The sequence goes on from BLFN01000375.1 coordinate 725,407, forward strand.
AATCGCTTCCTGAACAAAACTTCTCTGATGCAAAGCATAAGATCGATTCTCAATCAAATACGGTAGAGGCGATTCCCGTAAAATAATTTTGTAACCATTCTGAATAATGTCAAGAACAAACTCTGAAGCTCTAACTACATCACGCCAAAACAGGAAATTTGCGCGCAACTTTCCTTGAATACGAGAAGGATCTTCGATGCCCTGCTCGAACTAGTCAAATTCACACTGATCAAAAACCGAAAAGTCACCTCTCTTTCCGCATCGAAAACACAAATTGGAGCCTCTGAAAATATTTCCGGAATACCGACCTTGGGGACGAAAATAACTACCAACAGGAGGAAATGAACCGGACACACCACCAAATCTAGAAGCCCTATTCGGCACAGGCACGGAAAAGGAAAATTTGGTGCCTGGTCTCTTCTTTTTTTAATGAAGAGTTTTAAGCCTGGCTGCGGCTCCTTTCTCAGCCTTTATAATTTTTGAGGCGTCCGCTTCATCGTCAGCCAAATCATTACATACGTATTCTTGAGCCGTCCCAACCAAATTCTGATTTATCCGCTAATTTAACTATCTTCTGCCTGTTATTAAAGAAGGGAATACCTTCATTGAATTCCTCCTTCGCCTTGCCAATGTTCACACTATCCAAAGCCATCACTGCGGCAGAACTCCTCTTGATCACCTTACGGTTGAAGTTGAACTGTTGCTCATTCCCTTTCTTCTTGAATGTGGAGGTTTCTGCTTGCCCCTCAGAAGCTATTTGTGACGCCAAATCCGTCTGCGCTTTAAGGAAATTGCTTTGTAGGCCCTGAATCTGCGTGTTTACTGCAGATAAGATAGCATTCTTCTGGGCGTCCAAAATGGCATGCAAGTCGGAAGGAATAGAAGGAGATGATGAAGACCCCTCGTCGCCCATGAGTCGCAAAAAACAAAAAGTAAATTTCAAGTAGATTTCAAGTATATTTCAAGTAACAGTAATTACCTCCAGCGAGAACACCAAGATGACAATCTACATAAAACACCTTCTTAAAATACTCTTACTAAGTCCCTTGATAGTTCATAACGACGAGAGCATATTTTTCCGCTAATTATTCAAAACGCGGGAAAATGCATTTTTTTTATTTATTGTTTATTTACTTATTTCTGTTTTTGAGGTTTA
>BLFN01000375.1:744062-749062 GCA_014634225.1 Acropora yongei
AGAGTCCTTCATACCGTGAACCGTAGAAAAACCTTGATTTAACTGTTTTACTAAAACCTTCAGCAAAAACGTTTTCAAAGTGCCCCAACTCGCGCGGTCAACCGAGAAAAGAAAATGTCACGCACGATTCTGCTGCAACACAAACAGAGGCGATTTTGTTGACTTTCAGGTTACATATTCATCTTTGTCAAGTCGTCCTTTTATGTTCAAAGAAGGGAAGGAGTGTAGAGTCTTCCCCCATTAACGCATGCGCTGATGGTCAAGAGGGAGAATACAATAAGGTGTGTTTGGTTCAATCTGTTGTTAACTGATTTAATCCGGGCTTTATAGCACATGGGATATTACAAAAGGGATTCTCTTAAAATCCAGAATGATGTTGTTCTAGTTTTAAAACACAAATTCTCTGCTCTGATGATTTTACTTGCTATCGCATGACACAAATGAACTTCTGTTTCCCTAACGCAGATCAATTGGTGGAAAGATACGAGAAGACAACTACAGAGTTTACTCAGTGTCCTGTGAGCAACGGTAGCTGCAAATCAAGCCAGGTGATCGTTTATTTGTTTTTACTGAGTATTGAATAACAGATGAGCACTAAGTAACACTCCGATAACCACAACGTGCTCCTATAGTGTTTTGTAAACGGACTAAATTATTTTTCTGTACCGAATAGCGTGTATCTTTCCTTTGAGGTCATCGTAACTGTGTTGCAAAGTCTGAGAAATTATAATATATGGCCTTTAAAAATGACATAACTTCACGAAAACTCTCTCAGAACTTTGTTGAGAGTAGACAGGGCCAATTAACCGATCAGACGAGTTCATATCGCCCACCAAGCAGATTAGTTATTCACTGATTTGGTTGTGTTTGTAGGTTGCGTTTCATAGAAAACTAAAGTGTAATAGCCTCTGTCCATATAGGGTTTTATGCCTTTGTTCACCACACGAAATAGCATTCTTTATTGACGTCCCAGTGTGGCCATCACTTACGTTTGCGATTAGTTTTAAGGCTTTAAATTTGCAATTTGCGATTAGTTATTATGCATTTAAATATGCATACTAACTAATTCGCAGAATGAAGCGTTAAGAAGGATCAATGACTTTGATATACAATGTTATGTAACCGTAGTCATTATGTGAAGGGATATATGAAATGTTTCGTATATTGAACTGCGGGTTTGAAATCAAGTAAGCTATGATCATCGCAGTTATGATCGCAATTTAAGAAATTGCGTATAGAAGCCTGAAAAAGTCAAGACTTCAACGGGGTTTGAACCCGTGACCTCGCGATACCAGTGCGACGCTCTAACCAACTGAGTTATGAAGCCACTGACGTTGGGAGCTGGTCATTTGTGAGTTCTAATGAACCCGTGAAGAATGGATGTGAAGGGATATATGAAGGGTTTCATATACTGAACTGCGGGTTTGAAATTTCAAACCCGCAGTTCAATATATGAAACATTCACTTCATATATCCCTTCACATCCATTCTTCACGGGCTCATTAGAACTCACAAATGACCAGCTTCTAACGTCAGTGGCTTCATAGCTTAGTTGGTTAGAGCGTCGCATCGGTCTCGCAAGGTAACGGGTTCAAACTCCGTTGAAATCCTGACTTTTTCAGGCTTCTATACGCAATTGCTTAATTTGCGATCATAACTGCGGTGATCATAGCTTACTTGATTTCGTAGTCATTATGTTTTTTTTTTTCTTCCCATTATCCAAATATTTTATTATCAGTCCGCACTGAGTTTTTCCAGTCTATAGTCCACAGTCCTTGTCTGCAATCCATATTAGTTTTATACTTATTGGCAATGAGTTGTGAAATTTTTCGAAGAATGAGGTTTTGTCTTTAAGGACTGTGTACTAGATACGGTTTTTTTTTTTGTTGGGGGGGGGGGGTGGCTAATGAGATAAAATCGATTGATTAACACTCTTTCTTGCGAGAGATTGATCGTGAAATCTACTGAATGAACCTACTGCAAGCAATCGGTGTCGCAATACTACTAACTAAGGTATTAATTTGAGATTATTGACCCAACAAGGCTTTTTTAGTTGCAATTACGTGTGTCAAGATTCTTTTCTTTTTGCTTTCTTGTTTCTTGATATTGCTTCGGCAGTACGGCTTGCCCAAGGGAAAACACCGTTTCCCATTTGATTGCTGAAGTGAAATCCTGCTGTACAGGGCTAATATCTGGATGGGCAACCATCCTGGTGACCCTATGGTGCATGCCTGGGGAAGTCAGGTTGGCGTTGTATTCTACATTAGTGCCTCCTATCTCTGTGATCGTGAGTAGGCTGAGTTTCAGTCGATCTCGGCATGACTTGAGGGTTTTTCTCCGAGTACTCCGGTAATACTTCCTCTCCAAAGTCGACTCCTAGTAAAAAACATCTGACCTGGGTGCTGTGCTCCAGGATCATGCATAACCGTTTGGTGGCAGCCATTGAAGCGCCTTTCACATTCATTCGCCTGATTCTGTTGAGCTGCGTCCTTCGCAACTCAGCCCCGTCCGGCTAGTAAAGGTGACTAGCAGACATTCTTGTTATTACTGTACTATTAGTGTATTTTAACATCATCGTAGCGGCTGGAAATTTACCTCCACAAAGGAGGTAAAGATTATTTATTCTATTTTATTACTCTTAAGTTTGCGAAGAACCGCGCACTGCCTTCAGGCTGGAAGAGCCTGGCTCTCTTACAAGTACAAAATACTCTTGGCTAGGTGCTAGCTCAGATAGCTCTGGAACACATTTATGCTGTAATCGTGCTTTTGTGGAAATCAAATGCCTTTCAGAGGGAATGACTTTCAGAGGGAATGACTTGGACTGCTTTCATGTTACAGGTTGAAGCATCTGTGAGTTTGTCACTTGTAAAGCAACGGCATTCACGTACTAATAAATGATTTTAATACCAATTGCTGGGAGACTGTTGTGACAAATGTTTATTAGTTATATTGTAAACAATGTTCTGGAAACTTGTAATGGCCTTAACAGCAATTGGCATACAAAATAAGGGCAAGGGAAACCAGATAAATAAAATCGAATGGTCAAAAACACTATTGTAATCATCTCTATTTTATGTCCTTCTTACATAAATTCATAGTTGAGGCAGTACAAAGAAAAACAATTCTGTCTCACATTGGTTTCAGTAAAGCAGGAGTTAGGGTTCGGGTTAAGGTTAGAGGTAGGCCCAGGAAGGATCCTAGTTTGTTTAATTTAGGGATACTTTTTTCAACATGTGCCGTAATTATGCAAAGCAATGTGTATAAGTGTGTAAGTAAAAAAGTAAGTAAGTAAGTAAGTAAGTAAGTAAGTAAGTAAGCAAGTAAGCAAGTAATTAAGTAAGTAAGTAAGTAACCGAATTTCATTGTTACAAACTCGCTAAATCTTATGGTGTTTAGTTTAGGGGTCAACGACCGGCTACGCCCTAAACGGAGACTGTAATCATATTGAATGGTGTCCCTGTGCAGGACCGATTTTATGGGTTCTTGATGTTGCGATCGCAAAAGAAATTTGCAGCATGCCTTTCGCCCTAAGCTCCGAGAGAGATTGTATTGAGGTTCGGCGAAGGGAGTCAGCATAATTCAAATCAGGGAACACAATGCGCAGAGCTTTTCTTTGCACTGACTCGATGACGTTGTCAAGGTACTCCGGCAGTGCAGCCCTCAGGGGGGACGCATATTCGATTGCATACTTGATTAGTGCGCATAATATCTTAACAAGGTCATCGGCAGGTACGCCAGATTTCTTAATAAGAATGCACGGCGCATATATAGGCGTTTGTTTGCCTTCTTGAACACACGGGTATAATTTTCACCTCGGTCTAATGATTCTAGGATCGTATTAAAAAAGGTAAACATGGGTTTTGACCGTGGATTTGCCAGCAATGGAGAATTATTTGTTAGCTAACTTATTTAGAATCTGCTGAAATATTGAGGCCGCTGAGAATCTCTCAAGGACTTCTGCTAACTGTGATGTTAAAGTTATTGGTCTTCAATCGTCAGTAATGAACATTTTTTGAGTACACGGTGTGCAAGGGATTCTTTCAGAATATCAGGTATGTAGATCATATTTCAGAAGCTCTGAAGTCCCTCAAATGGCTTAACGTAAAGAAAAAAGCTACTCTTTAATGATTTAATTATGGTTTATAAATGCATGGACGACTTGACTCCTGACTATCTCCGTACGCGATTTCAACGCCGGTCAGAAATTCATCAAAGGGACACCAGGCAAAAGAACAATCTTTCGTTGCCTAAGTACAGGCTCACGAGTGGGCAAAGGGCCTTTGCCTTTCGAGGAGCTAAAGTTTTTAATTCCTTACCTAAGTTCATTGGTTTTAAAAGGAGAATTTTTAAGCATATTTTTAGCTCATATTTCGTAAGATGTATTTTTTTGTTATTTAATTTTAATATTTTAATATTTTTAGTATTTTCATATTTTAATATTCATGTATAGCAGAAGAGCCCCCAAGGGGGAGCTATGCAATAAAGTATGTATGTATGTATGTATGTATGTACTGTTAATGATGAGTTGTAGAGATCGCATACTACTGGTGACAACTCGAAGGCAAACTACTTCCACACCAAAGTTGGGAACAGGATCTGACCCAGCCAACTTTTTCAGCTTAATGCGGCGCAGTGCGTCGATGCAATGCTTGGTGTCACAAGAAACTCCTGGGGAACTAGAGACGAGCCTTGCTCCACACAACCACTGACTGAGGCTGGGAGCGAGGTGAAGTTGGATGTCAATCCATGCAGAAACTCATTAAACACTCGACACAGCGACTCAACTGAAGGAAACGTGTCGCCTAGCAGCTGATGCCACCACTCACCAGATTCTGTCATACCGCCGAGCCCTTTCACCTCTTTCCACCAGCGTGAAATGTTGGTTCCCTTAAAAGATGAAACCTTGCTCTGATAGTATCGTTTTTTACACTCTGTGCACTCACGCTGCACTTGGTTCCGTAATTGCTTATACTTCGCAGAATCCTTCCCACAGTTGTAAA
>BLFN01000375.1:754062-757297 GCA_014634225.1 Acropora yongei
GGTCGTTCTGGGGAAGGTTAAGTCCTCCTGAATATTTTTTGGCTACTTTTTGTATTTTGCGAATGTATTGTGTCAAAGCTCCACGAAAATGAGGTTATTTATTGATCCAACAGCCATCCGAAAGTCCAAGCGGTGTTTTTTTTTTCTTCCTGAAAAGCCTAGGTCGGTAGAGTGGGTCTCGAAACTCATAGGGTTACTTCAGCTGGCCCGGACACGCTTATGGAACAGCAAAGCTGATGAGACTGATACAATCATCAGAAACTCGCTTTATAAGCAACTTAGAACAGCAAACTATGGTGCAACATATTCGCTCTTTATGTTCGCCTTATCTAAAGATTTCACCCTATAATTTTTCCTTGCTATGTTGATGTTTTAGAATCTCTTGCGTTGTTACAGCTGATTTTTTGAGGTGTTTAAACGCTCGTATAGACATTTTAAACCGTTTTAATCCACAGCAGAAGATCCAGATGTGGTAATTTTATGGCTATTCTCCTGAAAACATTAAAAAACATTACAATCAGTTAAAGTGCCACTCTGACGAAAATCACATCTTTTCTATTGAAGCCATTTTCAAACATAAACAAGTAGCCTGCAAGAAAAGAAAAATGCTGTTTATTATTTTCAATTCTCTCTTTTTGTTCCGGAGATATTCAAGTTTTTTCAAATATGCAAATTAGCCAAATGATGACGTCATATACCAAGTTTTGATCAAATATGATGAAAAATGATATCTCAGCCACTTTGTATCAGAAATGTTTGATTCTTTTTCTTTTTTTGCCATGCTTCTCTGTTTTCAGAAGTCAGTGAGAAGTTCGAGGTTTTATTCGTTTCAGTATAAAATATTAAAAAACTGAATATGTGTTAGACAAACTCAGAAATAAAAGTAAAACTTTGTAACCAAAATTCGAATTTCTCAGGAGACGAGCTTGCGAATGAAACCTCGAAAACCCTAGGTGAACATAACGTGAAAACTAAAAGAAACCAAACCTCAGTCTTAGCTGACCAAAACAGCTATAACAGATTTGTCCGTCGTTATTGGCGTATCGAAAAGGTATTGAAATTCCCAGGCAACCTAGATTTCTCCGAACAGATATCTCGCAGGAAAGCATTGTTGGGTGCACGTCAATAAACTGCTTGGTTATAATTTTAGTTGTTTATTGTCGTTCCCTTCTCGAACAATCCATTTCTTCACAATTTCTGATGTCGTAATACGGCTTCACTCTAACACTGTCGAATTCTCTCGGTTTTGACAATGTATTTCAAAATCTCCCTCAACAAATCGATCTAAAAACTGTAAAACAATACCTAACACAAGGCCTTCTTTCCCGCCACTCCAATTTCGACTGGAGAGTTATCTTAGTTAAATTTATGAGGGGACGTGCAGAAAAATTTTTCCAGGTTATCACAGCATTGGTGAGCTTGCAGTTCGCACTTATTAAAGAAGGGTGTGAGGGTACTGAGTTTGATCAAGAGATCATAATCTCTTGGTTTGATCACATTTTAGTTTTCATTAGTTTCTCAACTCAAACTAAACTTAGAGGGCATCGGGCTACATGGCAACCTAGAGACACAAAGCTCGATCACACTATTGTGTGGTCATAAGGACTGTACCAGTAAAATACCCTTGGAGTTATTTGAAAAATTGAACCACTTAAAGGCGTTTTTTAAGGAGCAGATGACCAATTTTAACCAAAAGAGAGCAAAGAACCCTTTTGTAAAGGAGGTTCAATTAAAACTCCTGTTTATGAAATAGTGAATCCTGAAGGAGAGGAAGAGCTTGTTGAAAAGGTGATGCAAAGTGTTAATGAGAACACGCTACTGGTAAAGCAACAGAATGATGTGGAGATTGAAGCTTGAAGATGAAGCCAATGGGAACAAAGGAAGACAGGAATCCTCATTTTGGAGCAAGATTCCATTTCTAGATAAGGTTGCCTTAAATCGCATAACGTTTTGAGGAAATTTTCCTAAAATCGCCTTAAGTCACCTTAAATCGCTTTAAGTCGCCCAAAAATACGGCAACTTTAAGTGCCAGAGTAGGCCCAAGATTGGCTCAGTGGTGACTCACGAAAATGAAGAACAAGTCATTTTGTTTGAACAAAGCCGCGCTAGTCAAGTGCTAGTCAAGCTAATGTTGAAGGAAATGTATTCCACACAGTCTTGCAAAACCGTATACGCTTATTAAATAACCATATTTTATTTATTTTTATTATTATTATTATTATTTCCAAGTTTCAAGTATATCTTAAATTGTTATTTCGTACTGATTACATTGTTATTTCTACAAGACCACTGGTGAGAAGGTTGAGAGACCGTCATTAAAAAATAGCTTCTATCTGAGAGAACTGCTTTATTTTATTGTTATTATTATTATTATTATTTTACTTAATTAATGATGTTTCATTCCTTTTTTCTTTTGCAGCAACCAACAAAAACCTTTTTCATCTCCATGGAGGCCCTGCGGAAATGACTATAAGGAGCTTAAATTACAAATTTGCATATTTAACGATATAAACAAGAAATTTTGCACGCTTTGCACGTGCGTTTTTTCAATTTGGTATATTTTGCGACCATTTTTTTCCAATTAACGACTTGAAATGATCTGTTTTGAAGTTGCATGGGGAACGTGACTTGACAACATATTGTTGTTCTTTTTTTTCTTGTCATCTTCTCAAAGCGCAGATACCAATTACATTCCAGCATAATAGACTGACTCAATTAGTGCTGTACCCAATTCAAACCCCCAGGGGTTAAGATTCTTTGTGCATTGTATTTGCGTCATAATGTGGCGTTCACTTTAAATAATATATATGGAAATTCCTGAAACAAAACGTTTATTCCCAAAAGTTTTGAATTGGGTACAGCATCAGCTGGTCGATTTGGATTTACTTCGTATAAACGAGAAATGAGTTTTGCCGCCGACGTTGTCGTTTCTTAAGCCCTCTTTGTTATGATCAGTGCGCATTGAGAGTTGTGCCAGTCGACGGCCCACAGTCTTTGTCCACAATCAATGTTTTGTATTGAACGGCTCTGAAAACGGAAATTTTACCGTGAAACAATGACCGTCCGTCTTCCTTACGTAAACAAATTCGTGAAAAGATGTAAGACGCAATTAATCGGAAAATAAGACGCTTGGCTTATACTTTCTTTCCGAAAATCAAAAGGACGGGAATATTGGGAATATTCAGCCAAGGTGTTTTTGTGGTCGTTATATCTTTTTTTCTTTTTTTTTTTTGGT
>BLFN01000375.1:763054-768054 GCA_014634225.1 Acropora yongei
GTTTTCATTGGGAAGTGAAATGTTACATAATTTTCAAATCATTTGTTTTTTCCAGCATGATTCGGCATAGCTAATTTTAAGGTTAGCAGAATTAAGTTTACGAAACGTTTTCCAGTGCGGACGTAGGGCTGTAGCAAGTATGAGGCGAGGCAAGGCACTCGCGTCGGTTGAAATTTCGTGTTTTCTTTTTTTGTGTTTGTTTGCTTGCTTGTTTTGTGTCTATGTATTAAGTAGATTTAGTCGTAAGCAGCCGCAACAATGCAACAACAAAAAATAGGTAAACGAATGTACGCATTCCACGTTTTGAATCCCACGACAATGCTATGCTACAACTTTAGAGTCTGCATGATATAGTGCTAGCAATTTGTAAAACTCAATTCTAGCGCACTTTTAAAATAATGCCTCGGTTGGAGAATTTTTCTGGCTACGGGCCTGGGGCGATTTAAAAGTAGCGAACAAAATTCAATCAACCCGTTCATAATGTTTAGTTTAGTAGTACCGTTATCATCAAAGCAGCTAAACGTTTTCGAGTCTTGTTTTTCTCCTCTTCATCTCGATGTTTGGTTAAGTCTTACCAGGAAGGGCCAATAAACCCACCAAACGAGTTCGAAATCTGTCGGTGTATTTACTGTGGTCCGTAAAGTGTACGTTTAGTAGCGTTTTATTCTGTAACTGGACGGGTAGTTTTCCGATTAGAAAAAGGAAATTTTTCACCTAGATAGATTCGACTGTATTTTATATATCTCCACATGCTAAAATATATATTTATGCCTCTCAATATAAATGAGGCTGAGTGAGTCGCCAAACTGTTGAGCTCGGTTTGCGGGGCGGAGAAAAACAGACTTGCCACTTGGAGAAATCTGGCTATGTGTCTTAGCACATAGCCGGTTTAATGACAATCAAAATATTATGTCACAAAATTAAAGAATTGATCGCACGCCCAGCAAAGCTGGGAATCTGAGAAGCGCACCACAGAAGTAAACTGAGAAAGAAGGAAATAGTAGTGGAACCTGGCAATGGGGAGGAGGAGGGTGAAAAAGTTAATTTGACAACCAGATCAGTCGAGCTTGACAAGCAAATGAATATTTACCACGTTTTCTCGGAATGTAACAAATTCCCCATAGGGGATACTTGATAATTGCTCCCCCTCAGGAATGACCACGTCTCACTTTGCTGAGTGTGTAATTATGCATGCATTATAAATTTTAATTATTGAGATGCACAAAATTTTTATTGGCAAGCCAATAACACCTATTTTGAAAAATTATATTCGTAACATATTCTTAAAATTTCTGAAATTTCAGCCTACTTATGTAAAGTTTATTCGTATCTATGGCTCAAAAAGTGTATCGAATTGTGGGGCATTTAATCGTGTGGCAATTAAAACTTAAAGTTCAAGTTTTAATTTCCCCGGCAGCCAGTTAATTTTGATCTTTTTAGAAAAGGACATATTATTTTAAAAACCGTAAATGTCAGCTTGTACTTTTCTTATTCGTGAAACTTTGGTCGTGGAAGGAAACCGACTGTCAAATTGAGATTTTGCGGAATCCATGCAATAATGTACTTTCTCACACCATGCTGTTATATATTCATCTTCATCAGGGACTTCATTATCCAAAATTGAATTTTCATAGTTTTATAGTTTTATAGTTTTATAGTTTTATAAGTGTGCACTGAATTGTGCCAGTTTACAGTCCTTGTCCACAATCAATCATTCGTACGTATTGGTTAATATGAAAAGGGAAATATACCGACCAATGACCTTTCGTCTTCATCATCTTTGAACAACAGGTCAGTTTTAAATAGCACTGTGATGAACATCATGGAGTCCGACTTGCAGAGTTTTATAGACAGACAAAGTGTTTTGTCTTTACTGAATTTCGTGCAACTTTCTATTGAGGTCGTAGTTGGTAACTATGTTGCGATCACCTTTTCGCGACTGAAAAGCAAACCAGATAAAAGCAAACACCATTTTAAAAATCGATTTCTAGTATCTAAAGAAACTGTGGTGCCCTTCGTCAGAGCGAATGACGAAGGGCTAACGCTCGAAACGTCAGCTTTCTAAATCTTTCACGGTGGTAATTCAACCTTTATCAACTCGTTTGATAAAACCAAATTTTTGTTACCATTTGAAAAAGCTGTATAAGTCAAATGCTTCTGTGAAAATGATTAGAATAGCTATTTTAATTAACTCAAATCGCGTTTATGAAAGTAACATTTTGCATTTCGGACACTTTGAAAGCTGGGCCAGGCGTTGTTAAAAGTTACTTAACAGAATGCTGTCTTTTTTAAAATCAGTTATTCGTTTTCGAATCGTGTTATTGCTCCGTTTCATATCTTATGAAGTTTGATAATTTTTAGACGTCTTTATCGCATCCGTCAGTACTTTGGTAGCCTCTAGCGGTCTTTTTCAGCTCACAACCTAAATTTTTGGTTACCTCAAACGTTTCTTTTTAGCTCACGATGTAGTTGAGACTAACACAGCCATTCTCTCAAAATCAAGATTTGCTTTATTCGTGTTTTGAAAAAAAAATCTTGGCTCTGAAGATTTTACAGTACGTTATCCATTTTATTTACTAACCTACCTCTAAGAAATTTTAATTCATGGCATTTAAAAATGCCATAACGTCACGAAAACTCCCACAGAACTTTGTGAGTTGAAGGGCAATGACTCGGATCAAATGAGCTCTTATTGCTTACCAAACAGACTCGCTACTCATTGATTGTATTTGTAGGTTGCGTTTTTATAGAAAGCTACAGTGTAACAGCCTCTGTCAATAAAGGGTTTTTTAACTTTTTCAGTTCACGACTCAAAATAACATCCTTTAGTATTTACCAAATCAGTACTAGTGGATAGCAATTTTCGCGCGTTTTGATTGGCTCCCGTAACTTGGAATATCCTTGGATATTCACTGTTTTGCGAACGGAGGGAAAAATGGCGCGTCGTTTCGCGAAAGTTTCAGAAGAAGAAATTGTGACCATTAATGAAGCGGCTTTTTTTTCTCTATCTGATTTGGTAAATACTAAAACAACTCGGTCGGTGAAGAGCGGTGGACATATACCTCGACGCCTCGCGTCTCGGTGTAGTATATATCCACAACTATTCACCTCCCCTACGGGGGATAGTTGTATATTACGGACCTCTCTGTGTGGCCAGCAGACGAAAGTTTTAACTTTCGCTTGCAATTAGTTTTAAGTTTACATTAGTTTTAAAGTTTTAAATTTGCAATTTGTAATTAGTTAGTATGTATTTAAAAATGCAGTAATTCCCAATAAGTATGGAATCAATATTTCATACTTATTGGGAATGAATTGGGAAATTTCCTGAACAATGAGGTTTTGCCTTTAAGGACTGTGTAACAATTATCAGAGGAGGGGGGGGGGAGGTTGGAGAGGGAGGCTCACATTTTTGTGATATTAATGAGATAAAATCGATCGATTCACACCGCTTTCCTGTTAGTACAACTTGAAACAAGTATGAGTTTGTCACTTGTAAAGCAAGGGTATACACTCATAAGAAAAAAAATTTGCATGCCAATTTCTGGGAGATTGTTGTGACAAAGTTTATGAGTTATATTATATTCAAATAGTTCCTTCCATTTTTCTGGAACCTTATATTTATGGCCCTTACAGTAGTAGGCATATAACTGAATCAGGGTCAAGGGCAATCAAATAGTCAAAAACACTATTATATTCATCTTACATAAATTAGTTGAGGCAGTAATTGCAAAACAATTCTGTCTAACATAGGTTTCAGCAAAAGAGGGGTACAGTAAGCCCAGAAAGGATCCTAAACTGTTTCGATTTTGGAATATTTCTTTCAACATGTGTCGTAATGATGCAAAGCGATGTGTAGGTTGTTCCTTCACCTGACAGTCGTGGTCCTCTACAATTCGCTGGAGAAATAAGGCAGACTTCTTGAATGAGACGATATCATTAAAAGGAAACCCTTGTCAGAGTTAACTGCTTCCCCCTGTTCAAGCAAGTTCAGCAGTCCAGGTTGTTGTACAATTTCTTTATCATGAGTCGATCCGACTGCCCATAGAAGGGGAATAAATGATAAAACACCAGTTGATGTTATGCCAACAAACAGTTTGGCAGTGTCCTAGTGCTTGTGATTACTTCATGTGGTCTTTTCGCTGGAATGGATTTCTGGCTTTTGAATAAACAGTTTGAGACAGTTAATAACTATTGAACTGATATTCCCAAACACCTTGAACCCGTTTGCAAGAGATTTCTTCATTTATGATCTAGAAGGCCATGGAGCTAAACATGACAGTTCTTGGGACAAGTAAAAATACTATTCTGGTGTTTTACAGTTATACGGACACTTGGCCTGGTGAAATGCCAAAAGTATCGACCGAGAATTTCACATCAAAACTTTTGTCATCCTCATTTTTAGGGTAAGAATAAATTGTTCCCTTTTAGTCAGAGCACCCTTAATGTGCTCTCCTTTAGCGTTCTTTTTCTTCTTTGGGACGATTTCTTTGTGTTTTTTTATAAGCAATGAATTTCATTGGCCTTTGGTTACAAAAATTCAAGCACAAAATCAAGTTTAGACCTGGTTAAACCTGTATAGCTGTCGTCGAAGTATTATCTGAGGTTTATTGGGTAGTTTTAATGGGAAATGGCACGGTTTTGCAATGATTTGCCCAGAAAGCGAGCAAAGCCTAGTAAGGCTAGTCGAATTGTTTACATTTCCTTGTTAAACAAAATCTCTTCGCAAGGTCACTGAATTGGGTCAACTTGCATGGGGCCGCTCGCTTCAGACATAAGTTTTGCCAAGAAAACAATTACTGTATATCACGTTCAAAAAAAAGCTCTTGTGCTTGCTAGAATCGACTTTTGAAAGAATTCTTCATAATAGCGAGTATGTTTTGAGATGTTTGAAAACGGTATGGAATTTTTGATTTTTAAAGTCTAAAAATTATCTTCGCTTTCTCTCCAGCTCTCTCAGGGAATTTCCACTTACCCAAGACAAGACAAAAAAAAAATCTCAC
>BLFN01000375.1:774658-787158 GCA_014634225.1 Acropora yongei
CCATATTCACCGAAAGACTGATACACAGCTCCCAAGCTCCCATAAGACGCAGCTTCTCCTTTTTTGTCACCAATTTCTTTTATGATCACAAGTGCTTTCTTCTGGTATGTCTCGGCCTTTCCATATTTACCAAGAGATTTATACACAGTTCCTAGGTTCCCATAACACCTAGCTTCTACTCCTTTGTCACCAATTTCTTTTGTAATCACAAGTGCTTTCTTGTATGTTTCGGCCTTTCCATATTCACCGAGAGATTGATACACAGTTCCCAGGTTCCAATAACACGAGGATTGCCCTTGCCTGTCGCCTATTTCTACCGTGATACTGAGTGCGTTCTCATAAAGCCTTTTTGCCTCGTTGCATTGACCTTGAAGGTGGTATAATTTTGCCAGTTTATAGGTTACCTGCAGAAAGTGTAAAAGTTTCCTATCACATTCCATCCCACTTGTGTGATCGTTAAGAAGGCAGTTCGTCTTAAACAATGATAAGTATATCCTCGTGTATGCTAAATTAACAATTTCCTTTTCTTTAGCCAGGGCTTTGTTGTTTAGCAGAATCAAACACTCCTTGAACAACTCAAGAGCTCGTAGAACTCGACTTGTGTTACGAAGAAATGCAGCAACAAATGGTCGTTATAATTTCCTCTGTGTAGTCCATGACGGTCTAAACTAGAGACCAGAGAAAGAAAACAAAAGAACAGTAGTCGTGAGCTGTTTGTGATACTGGCAAACTAGTGTTGAGCGGGCACCGTGTTTTCAAAAAGCGGTCAGTAACTGGTAAAGACGTCAGCTTTAGAGGCTATAAAATGCATGTATGTTATAACAGGGGCAATCAACGATAACATTTGAGCAAAATACTTGAAATGTTATCTCTGCGTTCCCAGATCACCCTGCGCTCCTTTAATTGTTAAAAAGACATTTTTCTGTGAGCTGATAGCCGGATTGTTCGCATGCTTTAAGTGAAAATTTAACCTGCAGAAAGGTTTAGATAACGAAATTTTACAACCACATTAATTAATTAGTTAATTAATTAATTAATCAATCATTATTATTATTATTATTATTATTATAAGTAGTAGTAGTAGTAATAGTGAGTAGCAGTAGTAGCTTCTGACGCGATATTTTGTTGATACCTTTGTATCTTAGATACGTTGTTAAAGTGTAAAGTGTACCATACTATCATCTATTTTCGCGAGATTAATTTTCGCGATTTAAAAAATTTCGCGAAATTAAAGTCCCGCGAATAAAAGGTGCCGCGAAAACTAAAGACACGAAGTTAAGTGACCTATATAAAAAGCTTTATTGCAGTTTTCCGTCTGCTAGGAGTATACATACGAGAATGAGCCGGTTCAAATTTCAGTTTAACGCATGCCCTTATTCTTCATCATCTGACTCACCCTGCTAGCAGAGCCTTCCTTTTGCTTGCTCGATTTTGGCATTCGCGAGAAAGACTCTGCATGAAGCGAGTACGATCTTTATTAAGCAGGCGCTGCATGTTGCTAGGATACAGTTTCGAACCCAGGCCTAATATGGCTAATAGGCGTGCGCTTTCAGATAATTTTTCAGGGCAATGAGAGGAGAAACCACCGTTAACATCGGCTGCGAAGGAACATGACACGAAAGTTTAACTGACCGCTTGGATAAGTCTTTCATTAACAGAATCGCCAGTTGATAAATTAAGGATTTGCCGTGCCTGGTAGGAAGAGCATCTGAGCCGGAAAAAATCAAATCATGTAATTCACGCGTGACCAGTATTTCCGAGAATGAAATGAACATTTAAATTTCTCTTTCTCTTCACATGTCCGACATGTGAATGGAATGTTGAACATTTCTATGTAAATCTTTCTGAAGAGGACGCATTAACAGAAAAAAAAAAATTCATAATACTTGGGAAACAATTGTTATTCTAGAAATACTTAATGTTGTAATGTAATGAAAAATTCAAAGCCTTATACCGTCATAAATTAGGGAAACTTCTACGGGAAATTTGAAACCTCGTTGGCGATGTTCAAAACTGAAAGGTAAATTTCAAAACGCCGTTCAAATTTCAAAATACCGGTCACGCGTATTAAATTGACTGTAAGAAGAATCTCGTCGAGAATAACTGGTGTTTGGCTTCGAACACGACGAGCGGATCTCGCAGCCATCTTGATCTGACATGGTACAGCGGGCTCAATTATAACCATAGGTTTTATCACTAAGCGGAAGCTCGCACTGGAAAAACCAGTTTGAAGAGAGAAAACAAGATTGACTAGTCCACAAGTTCGGGCTGCGGTGGCTTCAAAGAGTTGACGCGATTCAATCAGAACCTCCTTTTCTCTCCTCAGTAAAGAAAAAAAACAAAGGGAGGCTCTGCTCGCAGGGTGAATGTGACTCATCTTCTGAATTAGTTCCTGTAACACTTTCTCAGTAGGTCCTCAAATTTTCCATCGGCATCTGGCTCTCTATAGTTCTTTGTGATCAGCTGCTTGAGCCTCTTCATGACGGCATCATTCTTTTCAGATTCGTCGATCTCCGCAATCAATTATATTTCATGGTAATTTCCAGCCTCCCTTGCAATAGTGCCCCGGTTGCTTATATCAGTGTACTTTGAAAAGATGTTGTGTTACTGATATTGATGAAAATTTCAGCCAGTTGCTTGTTGCGTTTCAGCCTTGAATTCCGTTATGATTAAATAAAATACAGAAATGGAAGTTAAAAAAAAACGAGCGCCAATTACTTGATTCGCGAAATTTAATTACCTTGGAAAACGGTCAGAAGAAGTTTGGGCATTTTCCTCCGTATTATTTTAAGAGACCAGTACTTATTAGGCGCTCCACTTCCAATAGAACGACTGCGTGCTCTGCGAAGTGGTTTTATTCCGCCACCCTTTTTGCTTTGCTGTCAAGTAAAGTGACGTCACGTACCCTTATCACGTGATGTTTTGGCTGCGTGCGGCAGCGACACTTTTGGAGTCAAAATAGCGCTGTTTCGAACGGGAAATGACGGCGTTTGGAAAAGTTCTTGCAAGTTTTAAGTTTAGAATCAGTTTTTGTATGTATAAAACTGCGAAATAGAGGGGAAATTTTTGTGTCATTTTCCTTATTATCACTTATTTTCGCGCGACTTTAATTTTGCGAATTTGGAAAAGGAATATTTCGCGACCAGCAGTTTGGGACAAAAGCATCAAAGTATTTGTAGTTAAAGCGATTGAAGGTCTGCTAGTCTGCTACTCGAAGTTTCGGTGTTTTTTTGGCTTGAGGCTTTTGCTGTAGCTTCAAACGGCACTCGTGGTGTTTAGGGATCCGTCTCAGTGTAAAATATAACTAAAGAAAAAGGCCAACTGATTATATCATTTGAAAAACAGGACAGGTAATTACGTGGTCTTTGTTAAATTCGGCGTGTTGCTACAACGCGCGACAAGCGCTTGGTCTTCAGTGTAAATAAGACACGATATAATAAATTTCGTCGGACATTTCTAAACTTGACTAGTTGATTAATAGACCATTTTACAGTTGTGTCCTTAGTTGCCTGGCCATTGAATGAAAGTGAGACCGGGGTTGACCTTGTTTTGATAGAAACCTCCCTGCTTTTCTTACACTAATGATGCTGTTCTCATGCTAAATTAGTAAAAATCTACATAACAAAAGCAGTGAGGTTTCTATCAAAACAAGGTCAACTCCAGCCTCACTGTCATTCAAAGGCCAGGCAACTAAGCACACAACTGTAAAATGATCTATTATTTTGATAGTACATTTCGACATCTCACTGCAGTTATAGTCAATTTCGTCTGTTGCAATCTGTTTAAAATTCTGATGCAGCTTTTAAGATTCATTACTGGTTAGTAAATTCTCGCAACTGATTTAGGAGTTGAAGGTTCGAAAAAGAGGCTGATCAGTTGCCGAGAAGAGACAATAAATCAACTTCAAATCAATGTTGATTCTAGGATGGAAATTATTCCCGTTATTACCAACAAATGACAAGAACCAAAGATCTCCGAGAGCATGTATTCCCAAAATTAACATTTAATAGCTCTTTTCGCAAGTTCACAAATAATGAGGCGCCGTCCCTCTTTGTTTACCCAGAGTTATGTCTCTGCTCGTCCTCTATCTCAACACCCGTGCGACATTGGTATTCGAATATAAAGTAAGAGCATTCAGCTTCCTGTAGGAATTAATAGTTAGGATTGGTTATTGTTTTCCTACTCGTAAAAGCTAACAATTGAACAGGAGGCTTTTGCCTAAATGCTAACAGAATTCGACGAACAATCGCTTCCCCTGTGCACAGCTAACGATTGTCGAAAATCAACATGGTTCGCATTCTAGTTATTTATGATTTGATACGACCCACGACGACTTACTTTTCTCCACTACTTGTTCTTGTTCGCGTGAGCTATCGAAAGATCAGAAAATATCTCAGATATAAGCGGATATTGCTACTGAATGCCAACATTTTGAAGCGTTTTATAACCAAAATACAACACTCCCGGAAACAATGACAAGTAGAGTGACGTCATTACGTGGTAAATTAGGTCCCAGTCCAACGACAATTTTAAAGGAAAGAGAAGGTATTTTCCCCGATAAAACTGGTTTTCAAAAATTTTAGACAAGTTTTATTCTTAAAATCGTTTTGTACACGCATCAAACTCCTAAAAACCGACAATTTTTTTTTTGTGCCGGCCATACACACTTTAAGTAAGTTAGGTGTCCCTATTCTCATTATCATTATCATTATCATTATCATTATCATGATCATGATCATGATCATGATCATCATCATCATCATGATCATCATCATCATCATGATCATCATCATCATCATCATTATCATCTTGATCATCATCATTATTATTGTTATGCAACAGTGTACACGTCTATATGTTGATGAAGCTAAAAAGGCACAACAGGGCGCTATGACTAGCCTAAGGGCCGTTGGAAAATTTCTCCGGTGAAAAATTTAAAATTACTTCATAAATAAAATCGACCGAAACCTAATATTTGGTTAAAATAAGCCCTTGCAGCACGTGAAAATGGTAAAATGCTAAAATAATAATCCCATCCCTAATTAAAATAGTCGTATGATCGTTTCTGACTATCGGATCCGCTGTTTATGGCGTAAAAGTTCTCAGATCATCACTTTAAAATGGCGTGCTATGCTCAGACTACTTGAGAGGACGGCTTTCTGCATCTTTAGTAAATACCACCTCTTTGCTTCTTGAACCTGCTAAGGTACGCATTGTACTTTCAAGTTCTTTACTATAGCCCCCTAACACGTCCATAATAATGTTGAATTGTTTCACTTTGAATGTCCTGAAACTGCCTCTTTAGTTCCAGTCTCAGCGGTGCCTACTTCTCTGTCTTCTCGCAGCTCTTAGACTTCGAATTCCTGTTGTCGGGCAAGGGGCAGCTCATCTCCAACAAGATGACAGTCTTTGCCGAGTTGTGAACTATCTGGGTATCAATCCGATTCGCTCTCAGCGTACACCGGGACATTCCATAAGGCTTGCGTGCGGTCGTTCTCGTGGACCGGTTTTGGCTCAGTCGGCGATTACCTTGATGGTACACTGTCTATCTTGTCCAAGCTGTGCAGTATCTCAAAGAGGAGGATCTTCAGCACCGCATTATGCCGCGGCAGATACTTGCTTTACGCAAGCGCAGAACATCCCGCTAGGATATGCCCAACCGATTCCGCCGCCTTGCCGCACAGTCTGCACATGATCTCAATCTCCGGCCCCGTTCTTGTCTTCTTGCTGTAATAAACTCGTGTCAGAAGCAACTTTTCGTAAAGCTCGCACATACTAGCAATAACATATGTGGGACATGTCCTCAACTGGCTAAGCCATGCAAAGCAACCGTATCCTTGTTCTGCATCCTCCCATTGAGATGAGATCAGCTTCCCCTGCCAATTTAAACTTCTCCTGCTGAACGCCCCTAAACACGCTAACACTTCCACAAGCCCGAACTGATTATTTGAAGAAACGTTTTTCATACAGTGGAGCTCAGTTGTGGAACAGTTTACCAATAGAATTACGGCAAGCGACTTCCTTAAATTATTTTAAGACTAAATTGAGACACCACGGTTATAAGTAAGGTTTTAAACACGGCCTCAAAGAAAAGCAGCATGTATTGTTTTAAAATTTTTTAACTTTTATAATCCTAGTTAGATAGATAGATAGTTAATTGATAATGATAATTATGTAGCTGATGGAACTTCCTTGTATAAATGAAGTTATCGTATCGTATCCTATCCTATCCTATCCTAACTTCCGCTCGATTTTCGAGTACTGGACTACCTCGCCCTCCTCGGTAAAACATGATGGGGTAGAGCACACCAGATTAAGTTCTAGGCGTAGACTGTTCCTAAACTGCGTCGCCTCCTTTATAAGTGAGTTGTGGCCCAGCGTACCCAAACGTTCCTCGAACCTCCGAACGAAATTCATTGCCGGGTCTGTGTTCTTGTAAAGTTTAAGTGCACTTTTGATCTACTGATCTCTACTGATCTCAGGCCACGTCCCCAATGTTCTGTTGTTAGGTAACACAACGCAGTAGAGCGGAGAGGGTGTTTACCGCCATTTTCGACAATGATCTTGCGTGCTTCTTGGTCAATTCGCTGAAGCTCCGTCACGGACAGGTGTCGAGTCCACATTAGATAGGTCAGCGCTGGAGAGCATACTGTTTTGAGACCACAATCTGGTGATAGTCTGAGAATGGACTGGACCATATTACAGACAATCTGTCCAAATACACCTCAGAGGCAACCCTGAATGCTAACTGATCCTCCTCCCTCGTGGACTCCACTACTCCAAGAAACTTGTATTGACTGCCCTCTTTTAAGCACTTTATAACTGACGACTCGTCTATCTTCACTCCCTCTTTGCCCTCTACCTTAGCCTCCTTCTTAACATGCACTAATGAGAACTTCTTGGGATTCCAGTCAAGTCCAATATCTTTTATAATTATTATCATTATTATTATTATTATTATTATTATTATTTACATAATAATTATTTTATTATCTGTTGTTGGTCTTACGAAAGTTTGTAGAATGCTGTAATCTTACAGTGCGACCCGCCTTACCTTTGTTGGCCACCCCTTTTTTTGCAAGTTAGCCAATCAGGATACGCGAATTTCATTAACGATCACACCTTCTTGCAAAGTCCAACAGGTAAGTGACGCGACAACGAATTTTTGGAAACATGTCGTTTTGTATTTTATGGCTAACTTGTAAAAAGAAGTCTGTTGGGTGACCACGGTTAGGCGCGTCGTCGCACTGTAAAGCCTGTATTAAGGTTCCGCCTCTTTTCGAGTTCGCAGTATCCTTTGTGCAGTGCAAATAGTGTTTTCGCATTATTTCAGTTTTACCCTAACTGTTAAAAGAGCGATAGTAGAGATTTCATATACACACATCGATGTTGCACTGTACTGATTATTGCAATCTCACCATGCTCCTCAAAACAGGAAAAACGTTCAGCTAATCCACGCTGATGTAGTCCCGCACGCGTTTTTCAGCTGGTGTATCGTGTTTTCTATCGACTGTAATTTTTAAGTTCTCTTTAACGTCGACACGTTTTTCAGTGAAATTCACCCTGTGATTTCTGAATGACTCATGATCTATCAACTATTTTCGGTTGCCTGCAATTGGATGAAATGCGTCACGTGACTAGCATACTTCAAATAAAAGCAGATGATATCATCAAATAATATTACTCAGAATTCAAAGCTCGAGTCGTACGTTAAAATATACCAAACTTCCCTTTTTGTTACATTGCTTTTACAAACATCTCTTGTTTAATAATCCCCCGGCCTGATCCCCCATAAAACGCACGTCGACTGATTACCCATTCTATGCGAAAAAAAAAAAAAAGAAAAAGTCCCGGGTCCGTCGCTGCAGTGAAATAAAGTTGGCAAGTGAAAATAGAAAGAGGTTGTTTGAAAACTTCAAGAAAAATTGGAAGAGTGCTTTGTTGTTGAATAAAATAAGCACAACTATATACTACACGTCAAAGCGAGGCCAAAAAAACTAAAATTTCAACACACTACACACTACTAGGGCTTTCCCTTTGCTTGGTTTCAAGGTTGCGTATATTTTTCCTCGGAAATTTAATATTTGTTTCTTCTAACTCACAGTTTTAATCTTACAGAGCTTTGATGTCGAAAAACTGTTCGCTTCACGGAATAGATAATGGCCACGAACAATTTAAATAATCTCTATATTTTTGCCCCAAATAGCTGTCGATGTTATTAGCCGGCGCGGGTCGCTGCGACCGGCGGCTCCAGTAATACTAAGATTTTGTAAATCATCCACTCCAGTCTTTCCTTGCTGATTTCACTGCATTTTCTGCTCGGCCAAACAAGGGTTTATAATTCGATTGCTTTCTCTCCTTGTGATTTCAAAAATTTCTTGTTCAACGGAGCAAAAACCATTAGCTTCCGTACTAGCTTTTACGTATTTCATCATTCCATACCAAAAACATGCGGTGGTTTGATCGGCCCCACAAATATTCCCCCTTTACAGATTTTCTTCTTAAGGAGCGCTAACATTTTGGGATAACACAAGCAAACAGCAGAATAACTTTCAATCTTCAGTATCAACGTGTAACCGTAAGCTTTCCAACTCTAGCCATTTTTTAGGCCTAAGCTCCAAATTTAACCCTAAGCTCAAAACTGAACTCTTAACTCTCTTAACCATAGCCACTTTTTTACCTCAAGCTCAAAAATTAGCCCCTAGGACTAGAGGTCTCAACCTTAGTCATTCTTTCCGTCATAAGGTCAAAAGTTAACTCCTACCATCCTCAACCCTAGCCATTATTTCACAGTTAAGGTGGTCTTCTACTCAAAAAGTGAAGTTAGGTTGGAAAAGCACGTACGCATGCTCAAACCTCAAGACACACCACAAGGAAGACACCTGTTCATAATTATATGTGGATAAATCTCAGATCAAACTAGTGGATGTGAGCGCTAGTACGAAAGGGGCTGTCTGATATATGGTCTAGGGGCCGACATTTTCCTCCCTCACAGTCTTGTCGTCAGACAAGTTATCGGACTGAGCTGCAAGATTCATCTCCGCTGGCTTAAGAGACCAGCGGTGTCAGGGGTTTCTTTTGTCAGGTCTGTTGTATTATTTCAAAATAAAAAGTAGCGGGATTAAAACATGACGTTTCGGCGACGACATGTCACCATTATTTTGTTTTAAGTATGCCATGTGAAAGACAGCCGGTAACTACATTTTAGTAACAGGATGAGTGTTAAATCGCAATTCGTAGCTTTAATGGTGAGTTTAACAATTTCTTTGCAATATGTATTCACAAAGTAATTCAAACCACTAAGCATATTTCGCGTTTCATTGTTAACTAACGCAATCGATTACACGTTCTACAATTAACTGTTTGCCAATTCTTTCAGAATCCTCGTGTGTTCAGCATATTTTTATACAAGTTTACTTCTCATTCATCAACGGAATAAGGTATGTTCCATTTAATTGTATTAGTTAAGGACAATTCGGTTTATTTTAAAACATTATCGCAGATTGCAGAAGGATTTACGTGTTTCAAATTTGTTACTGAGGTGGCGTTCCTAAAGCATTCCTGTGTTATATAACAACAGTATTTCGCTACTAAGTAAATGTTTGTTACGACGTGCAATAAGCATGAATTTAGTAAGTAAAGCGTCAGTGCCAAACAGAATTGAATTTCATTGTAATGCATTCGAAATATCGCCATCCAAATAACAGTTATTCCCATACATTTCTTTTGATTTTCGAAAATGTTCAAATTTAACCGATTTCGATAAAATTTTGGCTTAAGGCTAATGTCTAGGAGATACTGTGTGGAAAGCTACTGTCTTGCCTGCACATGCATTTTACATCTCCTGCGCATGTGTTTAATTTCGTCATTTTTCCATACATTTCCTTATAAATTGGAAACCGCTATAATTTTTTCCGGTTTTGTTGTACTGATTTGAAATTTTCTAGGTTTCTTTCATTCGTTGAGAATGCATTTAACTTTGAATTATTTTGTCCTACGTTAAATTCGTAACTACTTTGCCTTGTGGTGTTTTTTCACACATTTCTCTTAAAATTGATGTTTTTTTTCTCATTTTAAGTTGAATTGTTCAGAGAAATCAAATTTTGGGCCATTTCAGTTAAAAGAAAAGCTATTTCTTTAGGCGTATTTGTTTCATTACACTTAGCTTGAGCATTTCATTTCAAAGCACTCTTTGAACAGCGCAGTGCATACGACGTGATAGAACACGCTCGATTTTTGGAGATCCAAATTTAAAGTTTGAAGTTTCTTATTTTAGGCTGTTCTGCTATTTGGGAGAAAAAGTATATTGATGCCAAAACTTTGGTGATCAATTGGTGTCTTCTTATCACCCGTATATTTGATTTTGTAGTGATATGGTAAGGAGAATTACCACTTATACTGCATTTTCATGCTTTAAATCCTCAACAGACTTTTAAACAATACTAGTAAGATTGTCTTCTTTGGGACATAAAATAAGTCAGCAGTGCGACTGATTATCGAAGTGAAAGAAAGGTCGAAACTGAAGAATAAGCCGGTTGAGCGGAAAAAGGAACTTCGTTACTAAAAACGCAGACATATGTAAATTCAACATTCTGTCACGCGCGGGGTGAAAAAAAAATTAACTTCAAATAAATAAATAACTAAATAAATAAACAAATAAGGAATTATATATCGTTTGTAACCCTTTTGCTAATATTCTGTTGAATTCTATCACCATGAGTTTCGGCACAAAAAGGTTGGTTTTGGCTATTCTCTCCATTTAAATCTAATAGATTTAAAATTTTTTTTCATCAAACAAAGTGAGGGTCGAGAATGATGTTTACTCTAGCAAGTGACAGACATATTCGGAAAAAAGAAATCGGATAAAAAAATCCGAGTGCTGTTATCATTGTCGAACCTAAGACCCGATTACTAGGATGCTCTACCACACTGAGGTACAGGAGACTCGTGGGAGCTAAGGCCATTAAACCAGGTTCATGGGACAAACATCCTGCATACCCTAGGATTTGAATGTCGAACCTGATGGTATATTTCAAGACTGGTTCGTACTAATTCTTCGTATTTCATCGTTCTGTAACAAAAACAAATGGTTGTTTGATGAAACCCACAAATTTCTTTCCTTCTCAGAGAACCCGACTAGAAAATGTAGGAAAGTCTTATTTCCCGGATTTACTAGCTGCTGTTTACTTTAGGATTGTTAAAAAGGTCGCTATCATTCTCGTAGCCAGTAAATTCTGACAATAAAACTTCCTTCCTTAAAGCTTTCTGCAACTTAAAATTTCAGCTAAATAACCCGAAAAGATCAATCTGTATTTCTTATAGTTTACATGAATATGCATTTCAAAAGAGACAAATTGATTTGGGAACACAGAAGACAACAGTTGAAGTATTTTGCTTAAATGCTCCCGTTGGGTGTCTTCGTGCTTTACTTGACAAGCAGAAATACAACAAATTTTTAAAACATCTTCAACTTACCACGATTCCTCTTACAGTCAAAAATTGTCGCAATGTGCAATAATCGTAATACACACGGTACGTCGTGGCGAGAAAAAGGTCTTTTATTAATAGCACTAAAACTCGAAAACAAAAGACACCTTAACGCGAAAAGAAAATACGCAATGTTCGAAAATGATGCACGTGAAACTCGAGAACCAAACACCCAAGGCTCGAAAACCATACATTTAAAAACACGAATACAAAAAAGCCATCTAACTACGCGTGTGTTGCTGCGACTGGTGTGTTTAGTAATACAATTATACAACAATATTGTATTCCCCTTTTTTGTAAGTCATCCTCCAGGCCTACCTTAACTTGCTGGTGTCGATTACTGCATAATTTAATTTTTCAACAATAACCCTTTACGGCCTCACTATCAGTGTATATACTCTCATTGCTCTACGTATGCTTTTCATGTTGCTTTTTGGTAGGCTTTATTTCGATGCCAACACGTGTTATCTTTGGTGATCAGTTCGTGTCTTCTTATGACCTGCACGTTTGATCTTGTACAGTGATATTGTAAGGAGAAATTAAATCAGATCAAATGTCCAAAAATTGAGCTACTGTAAGTGTTTTCAAACCTTGCCTACAGTTTAGGGTTAGGGTTATTTCATTTTTCAAAGTTAAAATTTACGACGTTTTTATACACGAATTGGAGTAACGAAAGAGCTGTAGTTTACAATACAGTCTGCTAGACTACATTTTTATGCCGTAACGTTTATCCCAGTGGTTGGGGGGAGATTTCAATTCTGACATCCAAAGATGGGGTTAATTGGGAGAAGGAGTTATAGAGATGGAAGGGAGACTTAATAGAGTATTTTAGGTAGTGATATGACTTTTTCATATATTTACTGCTTTTCATTTTATTTATTTACTGTATTTTATTACTTTTTTTATTGTTGACTGCTAAAGATGAATTGATTACTCAATAATTTATTGTTCCTTCAGTAAACCTTAATATGTGATATTACCAACTACAATGTAAGACCTTTGTTCAAGCCCTA
>BLFN01000375.1:941592-944092 GCA_014634225.1 Acropora yongei
TATTAATTTTATTATTATTTGCCAAATTCGCCGACATTTTCTCTTTTTTGCCATTTTTGTTGCTGCGTGCATTTCTGGACATATCTCTTTTCGTCTCAAGTTGCTCTCATAGTTTCAACAAAACCTTTCGGCCCTCAGAGAAGAAAAAACTCCCACGTTGAATTCTAGGAAAACTACATCAGTTGAAGAAAAGAGCAGAAAACATGAGGATGAATTATTACTGAACAAGTGATTCGCTTCGAGCTGCCAATCATGATCTCTTGAGCTCTAAGTACATCTTTAAAAGGGCAATTGGATTGGCTGTTAGCTGAGACAATCCCCACTAGAGGATCTGAATGGGAGTACCGGAATCTCAGCTATCAGTTAAATTTTCTACCACGCCTCAGTTCACGCAGTTAAAATTTGGCCAATTTTCAGCAACAGTTTAAGTTTTGACAGATCTCAGTTAGAAATTGCACTTAATTCTCTCAAAGTCATACCGACCTTTGTCTCGAGGATTTTGAAACACGCTTGTGAAATAAATTTTCCGCGTACGGTTTTACTTCACCGATAGGCCTGTCGAGAAGATAATCGGTGAATACAACCACGCAACTCTTGTAACGCAAGTGTAGTAGTTAACGGTTGGCGATGTTCCCATCAGGGTGAACTGTGCTAAGAGTGGTGTGGTTCTGAGTGATACCCACAAGATATTCAGAGGAAATTTATCCATCTTAGCTAATAGTTACTTTATAATTTCTCAACATCAGCTGAATTTCCGGTCATTTCACAGCTGACAGTTAAGGTTTAAGGTTTTTTTCGATTCCAAGGTATCAGTTAACACAATTCTAAGCCCTAGCCCATCTATCGACCCAACGAACGAACGAACCAACCAAATATTCTGTGACCTGCACGCTGATATAAAGCTATGAATGCTAAGCGATGTAGGGGACTACGATAATCCCAGCGTTGAGACCGCAAACCATCCCCCTCGACTGCCCAGTTTTTTTTAAATGAATGCTTCTTCTGAAAACGAGTAGCGTTGACCCATGCGGCTGCCTCACACGCCCGTCTTTCTTCTTCTTCTTCTTCTTCTTCTTCTTCTTCTTCTTCTTCTTCTTCTTCTTCTTCTTCTTCTTCTTCTTCTTCATCTTCTTCGTCTTGTTGTTGCTGTTGTTCTTCTTCAATGGTGGTGCTTCGCAATGGTTCTCTGACTAAGCGTTTCCAACAGCTTTGCCTCTTGTAGTAATACGGGTAGAGATGTGCTATACCTCGAGGGCTAACTCAAAATGAGTATCACGAGCTCGTCGCACGCTTTCATACTCAAGCTAAAAACATGGACCAGTCCGAGTTAATTATACTTACGGCTGCTGGGACTCCATGCGAGTCGAAGCAAGACGCAAGTTCATTTGTGACCGCAGTCAGCTCGGAGTTACTCTCAGCTGTTCTCGTGATACTCATTTTTAGCTTGTCCTTGGGGTATGGGACACCTCTGTCAGCATTGCCAAAAACTGTTCAATGTCTTACAAAGTTACAACCTCGACCTCGCTGCCTGGGTCAAATTTGATCCTTATTTCACTCCTCGGTTACTGAAAATCGCGCTTTCAGAGACAGAATCTAATTGTTGGATAAATGGGCCCTCGATTAGGGTGATTTGATACAGAATTATAAAATTTTTAGGAAAACGGGACGAGATGCGTTACTACAGGTATAACGCATGAAGTGGGTATAGGTTCAATAGGGATGCTGGAGAGGCTTATCAAATTCTGCGCTCCCAAGAAGAGCCCGAGGGTGTTAAAGAAGCAGGCCATCTCACGCGTACGTTAACATACAAAACCTTTAATGCTGGAAAACTGAAACGTATTTTCCACTGCTTTTTTTAGCTCGGACGAAGAAATCAAGAAATGGAATTGTCATATGCATTGCTACAAATATTCCTTAATTAATAAAAACCTTACATATTGCAAACATTATTTGGAGGGGGTCCACCTTTGCAGGTGCCCCAAAGGAAATCTGTTGAAACTAAGAGGAAAATAAAAAATAAAAAAATAATAATAATAATAATAATAATAAAAAAATTAAAATACTCAAAGTAAAACTTGTTACATATACTCCCAGCATCAGTTGATATCTCCTGAAAGCAAACATCAAGTTTCTTTTCCATTTTGTTTTGCAATTTACGTGGCGGTGTTAAGCCAAACCTTGCAACAACCTCTGCATGGTTTACTACGGCATAAGGGCTTTCTACAGAAGAGGGGGGCGTAAGGGGCGCCCGTCAAGACCGGGTTTAAAAAGAAAAAAAAGAAAAACGCAATATCACATCAAAACTTGCTAAAGTCTCTGAAAACCGCAGACCGCTTACTCTTAAACAAAAGACAATAACGCAGGTTCAAGTAAAAATTTCCACAAAAACGGCAGTTATCACTTTGCACAACTTCATAGTAAACACTTTTCGATTTTTTTAAAAGAAGAAGCGAGCCACCAGCAGAAAAACCAACGGACCTCCATTGGTAGTTTTCCAGCC
>BLFN01000375.1:959092-963360 GCA_014634225.1 Acropora yongei
CCAGGGTAAGGTCATGGTTAATATAGACTCAGACTACCAGTTGAAAGAGAAAACAGGCCCTTGGAGTAGAAACCCATAGAAGCTAGAAGATAAACACAGGCGATACTACTATAGGTAATAAAAAGCTTATGAACAGCTACACTTTTTTGTAAGAAACTTTTTAGTCCTACTTATAACAACGTTGAGGCTGAGATAGTTTGAGATTAACTAACATTTTTAAGGTCATTCAGTGTAAGCTGAATGAACTTAAAGACCCAACTTACTACTGATACAAAGTTGAATTCCGTGAATGATAAATCCAAACTTACACAAGATACCTTACTCCTGAAGTCACGACTGACCAATCAAATCCAAAGTAACTACAATAATTTGCAGTCTGTCCACTTTGAATTGTCTATTGTCAACAATATGCTTATTTTGAACTAAGAGAAAAGATTAGTTGCGTGTTAAATTCTGTTGTGCATGGACTCAACCTTTTGAGCTACAAAGGTTACTACAAAATCTGAGGAGAACAAACATTGATCAGCAATTGAAAGCGACGTCTGGTAAGAGGAATCGAATAAATCTGAGGCTATAGTTGTTCATTGTGTGAAGCTATATTTGCATTTGGGGTTACTTTCTCAGGCTGTTAGTTGTTCTTAGATTATTGTTAAGTGCTGTAATTATAAACAGGAAAATTTTGCGTTCGTTTTCCGATACTCTTTTTTCGTTTCCTTGATATATCGGCTTCTACATTGTAATATTTTCAAATAACAAATCATGTTACTACGCCAAACACTAAATTTAGTGGAATACATAATCGATGTGAGATACGATGATGCGCATGATTCCTGTTAGCGGAAATTTAAAGATAAGAATGCTTAACTCAGGCCCTTCGAGTATTCAAACGGACAAAAACTTTCAGTACTAGTCTCATAGCGATAACTCTAAGCCACCATTTGACCAAGACAGTCGGCTATGATAACAAATCCGAGACTCCGAGATCTCAAGGGAAAAATTCGAGACTTCGAGACAGAAATAAATGCATTATTAACGAGACCTCGAGGTTCTTTGTAAACGCTGTCGAGATACCGAGATCGGATAAAAAGCTTGCGAGACCCAAGATTTTGGAGGCACCATTCGCCAAACCTATCTTTGCCATCACACAAGTTCTTATATCTTTGCAGAATTGGTGTATAAGGACTATTGGGAAGCAGATATCGAAAGCCACAATTGCCATTGGATTATTGGAGCCTGTTTGGGACAATAATTCAACTCTACGGTATGTGAAGGGGAGAGAAGTTCTTGGGGCAGTGTACAAGATGTGGGTACTTCTACAGGAAAAAAATCAGTGGTAAGCAGTTCCAGAGTTCTTTCTTCAATTGAGCCAAATTAAGCCTCGGAAATAATTTCACTGTTGTTTTTTAAAGACATGGAAAAAGTCATTATAGCTAAGTTGACAAGTTTGTTAAGTATCAGGAAAAGTACACTTTTATGTCCTGTTAATATACCGAGTGTTCATGTAATTAGTCTTTCCATTATGTTGCATTATTAAGAAAACGAGAAAGCACCCAGCTTCCATTGCATGAAGGAACTGAAGCAATCAATCACACGGGTCGCTGTTGCAGAGAGCCCAAGTGCTATATATATCCTCTATAAAATGAGGTCATGAAGATTGATTTTGATACTGCCAATATCTATGTGTGTCCTCTCCATAATTCTTTTGAGGTATGGTGTAGTGTAATCGTTGTAACTGAATATGCAGGCCGGCGTGGACTGGATATGATCAGTGTATGTACATGTACACAAGTGCAAGATTGTATGACTTTTATCCATGCCCCACACTCATAACATTGTTTAAGCTACAGCAACTGTAAGTCACATTTCAACTGACTTCCGTACCGTAGCGTGAAGGTTTCGCAGATATTAACTTTGCATACCTAAAACTTTTATTTATTTATTTTTTCTTTTTCATACAAACGAATGGTCGTGAATTTTGGTTTCGGACTTAAAATAATAGTTCTAGGAACTGCTATGAATATAATTAGAAATGTATTCACCTGGTATGGTATACAGATTACTTGTTTTTCTTTTTTTTTCTTTTATACAATGTAAAACAAATTGCCATGTAATATCAATTTCAAATAGGTTGTGAAATGGCATGCCTTTTTTCAAACATGTCCTTAATGTATTTTAAATATACATCCCATTTCAAATACTTTTTAAATCCATGTTAAACCTATGCAGTATAATACCGAAATGTCTCTCAAACAAAGACCAAAATTTGAACCTTTCAGTGAAATAGCATTGAATTTTAACTCAATGCTATTTGTATTTAAAAATACATGGTGGTCGCCTTAAAATTGTGTTTAGATCACTCGACTACATTTTACATCCTTTAAAATCAGTTTTAAAAAACAGTAATGGTTTTGTAAGGTGGCTCACCTGGAGTAATTACCATATCAGTATCTACTCGGAAGTACCAAAGCCCACGCAATCCAGTATTGCTTGCTTCGTGAACTCTCTTAACATCGGGCGTGTTTGAACCTCTAATAAAGAAGGTTGAGCCATTTTCTCTGATGATTCCAACGCGTGCTTCGTCGCCACCTAGGCCCTTTTCACCTCCATCTCTGTCTCCAGTAGTCCACTGCATTTTGTCATTAGCATAGACGTAAATTGCAAAGGTCTTATTTCCGTCAGTGGCCAAGGCTAACTCAAAAGAATTGGTCTGAAAAAGTACAATAGAGACTGCATGCAATGGATTCGATTACTATAAGAGCAAGCGAATTTCTCTCAACGAATTCTACTTTCCTCGATTCAAATGCTTAGTACTTTACCTTGTCGGAATTCTTGTTATAATAGCCTACACCAATCCAAAAGATCAAAACAGCCGATGTGATATTCACTGGAGCTAGATCTGGAAATACACTGTTGGTAACCATGGAGATCACCGAGGTGATCGAATCTGCATTTGTTTCACGCCAGGAGACGTACCCAGCACCAGCTGTGTCAACATCAGATTGGAATGGTAAGAACTGAACACCGGTAGCCTCTCCAGTTGCCTTCAAGTAAACCCATCCATCAGTTCCAATCTAAATGAAAAGAAAACATGGAAGCAATGGTTGCAAATCAGTAGATCACGTTTTCGGTTTGGTCATCATGTGTATGACGTTACTGGTTTTATTTTGCAACACTATTGAGGAATAATAGAACATTTGATATTCCAACTTGTAAAACAGATCGTTACAAGAAGTCCTTTATTATTAGCCATCTTCTTTGAATTAGTGTATTTCCAATTCTTCAAGTGTAGGCTGATTTTTTAATACTTTTATCGTTTTTTATATTCGCAATATATTTAATTACTCCTACTTATAGATATATTTATTACAGTAATGGTATTTTTATTGCACGTAATTCAGTCGAAAGACTGCAAGGTGTATATTTTTAATAAACGTTATATCTATCTATCTATCTATCTATCACTATAGAAATTTTAGGATAATTTGTAGTGTTCACGGTCTTCTGAGTTTTACCGTAAGCAAAGTTGTGTCTGTGTCGGGAATCCCGAATCATCTAGTTTGAAGAGATCCGAGTGCGAGTTCTAGTTCGACTTAGTTTTCGAGAAGAAACGAAATAAGGACAATCTACTGTGAAACATTGCTTCAGAAACATTTCAAGGTTACGTTCTGCAAAAATTCGATTAAGCCATGTAAACACAGCAATTTCTTTTCTGTCCTTGCATTTACGTCACATTTCGCGACATTTCAATGGTTTTAATTATCGGGTAATTTGTGTGAGGAACACGTTCAATATGCAGGTGTCTATCAAAAAAGCTATGATACTCGAAGTTATGGACGCATTTTTTGCATTTGCGTGTAGAAGCCTGAAATGTTCAGGACTTCAACGGGGTTTGAACCCGTGACCTCACGATACCGGGCTCCTTAATATTAGTGACGGCGACGAGCATGGTGCAGTTTCAGGCTAGGCTGCTATAAATTGTCGATACAAGAACTTACTTTAGAACAATGGTCTCAAAGGTCTTCCATTTCCAAGAAAATTGATAAAAAAATGATTACTACGAACCCTATTTTATATTCCATAAGACTGTTTTTACGTTCTGATTTGTAAAACTGCTGTTTCATAGTCCAACTTTTTATCAGCTCGAAGTTTTTCTTACAGACGTCTTTTGACTACCCGAAAGCATCTTTATAAATTTATAAATTGTTATAAATTTTATAAATTATACGAATATATACATACTCGTTATATATTTATATATATATATATAT
>BLFN01000375.1:1038086-1040586 GCA_014634225.1 Acropora yongei
GATTTGCAACTTTTGCTTCCATGTTTTCTTTTCATTTAGATTGGAACTGATGGGTGGGTTTACTTGAAGGCAGCTGGAGAGGCTACCGGTGTTCAGTTCTTACCATTCCAATCTGATGTTGACACAGCTGGTGCTGGGTACGTCTCCTGGCGTGAAACAAATGCAGATTCGATCACCTCGGTGATCTCCATGGTTACCAACAGTGTATTTCCAGATCTGGCTCCTGTGAATATCACATCGGCTGTCTTGATTTTTTGGATTGGTGTTGGCTACTATAATAAGAATTCCGACAAGGTAAAGAACTAAGCATTTAATTCGAGGAAGGTAGAATTCGCTGAGAGAAATTTGCTTCCTC
Organism: Acropora yongei; assembly: GCA_014634225.1. NCBI lineage: Eukaryota > Metazoa > Cnidaria > Anthozoa > Scleractinia > Acroporidae > Acropora > Acropora yongei. The sequence goes on from BLFN01000375.1 coordinate 1,038,442, forward strand.
TTGCAGTAATCATTTTCAAGAACCCGAACTCGTTGCATGCAATTTACATTGCCCTTTTTCAGACAAATTCTTTTGAGTTAGCCTTGGCCACTGACGGAAAAAAGACCTTTGCAGTCTACGTGTATGTTAACGACAAGATGCAGTGGACTACTGGAGACAGAGATGGAGGTGAAAAGGGCCTGGGTGGTGACGAAGCACGCGTTGGAATCGTCAGAGAAGATGGCTCAACCTTCTTTATTAGAGGCTCAAACACGCCCGATGTTATGAAAGTTCACGAAGCAAGCAATACTGGATTACGTGGGCTTTGGTACTTCCGAGTAGATACTGATGTGGTAGTTACTCCAGGTGAGTTATTAGCCCATTTTATTCATTGTATTCTGCTCATCAATGATGGCTGAAATTTCACTGCTGATAGAGGCAACTCAGACGAATTGTCATTGATATTAACCGTTACATTTGGTTATGTCATTCAGGACCACAAGTAGTACGCAATGATTTGAATTAGTATTGAATTACAGTGTAGGACTCTTTGAGTCTGATTAAGTCTGTTCCACTGCAACTCAGTAAATGTCTTGAATTATCTGCGAGTGTGAGTGTCCCAGATATTAAACCACGCCTTTTAAATTGACGAAATTGATTTTCATTGCGCTTACAGATGAGAAGCGGTGTATGCTAGGGTGCGACAAAAATGCTGATTGCGTTGATCGCACTATTGGATACTCATGTGCCTGTAAGAATGGTTACAAGGGAGAAGATGCCACTGACCGCTCCTGCCTCTTCGCAGGTAATGTTGGCGTAGAGTGGGATGACATTTTGTGCAACCTAAGGTGACATACTTGTATACTCATTTTTGACGTACTACTTAACCTCCATGTTTTAACTCGAAAAGCTTCAAAATTCGGACAAAAGTATAATTGTTATCACGACATTGGGGTAAATTTCGGAAAATCTCAAAGATAGGAGTGAAATTAATCAGCTCGAGTTTAACCTCTGTAATCAACATATACTCAAAAACGAAATGCATTCTTCACTAAAAAGACAAAGGACAAAAACAGACAAAGATCAAGCACAAAGAAAGCACACAAAAGAAAATACCATCCGATGTCACACAATATTACTCAGTAGTGCTAACCTAAGACAACATTGATGACCAACGGGAATATTACGACAAATCAACCCCTACTTTGGAAAATATACAACAATCCTTCCATTTATTAGAATATAGGAGAGGAGAAAACTTTGGACGCCAAAACAGGCGAATGAAAGACAGTATTTTATTCGACCTTTCATCAAGAAATGTACACAGCAAAAATCGTTTGGTTCTTCTAATAAGAAAATTTGGGAGGGGGGGGTGGGCTCACATTCTTCTTTTCCCCTGAGGTTAAAGCTCTTCCTTAATTGGGTAAAATCGAGACTATCAGTGCCCGAGGTGCCAGCCTCCATAGAAGTCGCTTTGTACATTTCTTTGTAGTGCTGTGAGGTATGAGTTTCTAATCTAACAAATTTTTCGTGGTTTGTTGGTGTGCTAGGTGCAGGAGCTCCTGGCTTGGCAGGTGAACTGTGAAAACAAAATGGCAGGGGAACTTGATGCTTGCATTCAGGAATTACGTATTGATGCCGAGAGCATCTAAAATAAGTTCTATTTTGAGTCCTTTTTCATTTTCCTCTTAATTTGTAACGAATTCCTAAATTTTCTATAGGAAGTGTTGAAAAAGAAGACCCAAAGCAGAAGATCGAATTCCGAAGATGATCTTAAACGAAGACCTTGTGGTCTAAAACGAAAACCCATTGGTCTAAAACCAATGCTTCATGAGCAAATGATAATGAGGTGATAATGAACAATTTAGCTTAACGTACAGTCTTCCCATGAAAAAAAGATTTATACCAATGGCTCTTTGTTTTAGACCAGTGGTTTTTCGTTTTAAACGGCAGAGTCTTCGTTTTAGACCAGTGGGCCTTCGGTCTTCCTTTTGGGTCTTCGTTTTCGACACATCCGCCTCCCACCATTTTTGGAATTCCGCGCTTTTCAAGTATATGAAGCTTCTAAAAACATGTGTCACGTTTAGCTGGTAAATGTCAGTCTGTAAAGAAACACCTAAAAGGAATATTCAGCTAGTATATGGGGCATGGTGAAAACACAACCAG
>BLFN01000375.1:1075586-1080586 GCA_014634225.1 Acropora yongei
TGTGTATTGTTTGTAATTTCCATGAAGTATACAAAGAGAATGGTTTTGGCTACATGGCAATTGTGAGGGAGCTGTCTGTGAATTCAATGGGAGATGCAAGAAGGGAAGTTCAAGGGACTGTAAATTATATCCTGAATGGTGATGTAAGTAGTTTGGCAAGTCAGAATCATTTTTAGTCATTCAGGTGACAACAGACCTTACATATAGCAGTAATGTCAAAGTATGAGAAAATTGTTGCAATCCTAAGTACATGTATTGTTATGTTTAGTAAGGTTAAATGTGGCTTTTTCACTTTTTTATGTGGGAATATATTCTCATCAGTGTGTCATCACTGATGCAAGACATGACTCCAGTAGAGCTGCAATGCATTCAACAGTCTCGGCCATTTCTATGAGGTTAGAATATTGCATTCACATATCTGCGTTACTGCTACCAATGTTAGAGTACCATTTACTCAGTTCTCGTATTGTGTCCACACTTTATTTTCTTTTCAGTAACAAAAAGATCATTGCTGTTTGTAACTGGAGTCGTGAGAATGAAAGAAGTGCTCCCAGCAGAGAAGTACCCATGACGAAGGAGATGATCACCAACCTAATTGAGAACCAGGGTTGTTTGACGTGTTTTACAATGTCTTTCCTTTACCATAATTTATGTGTATGGTACGGGAGGGTTGCTGGGAACTAACAAATGCTACTCGGTTGTTTCCCTCACAAATAGGTCATAATGTGAAAGAAATTGCTCATGACTGTGTCATGGCATTGAAGGCATGGTTCCAGGGAAAAGGGATCAAGAACTCTTTTGATACTTGGCATGGTAAATGCTAATGAGAGGGTGGAACATGTGCTGTTTTCTGTCATAGGCCACAATAATGATTACTTGTACCTTGACCTTACCCCGTAGGTACAAAGGGAGTGGCAAGAGACATGAAAAAGATATGCAGTGGTACGCGTCGTGATGAAGGTATCAAATGGTTCACACAACTGTCTGACAAAGGTAAAGAGATGTTTTTAGTTCAAGATAGGTCTTTTAGGCAGCCTCCTCCAAACAACAGTACTTTTTTGTCGTTGCAGCAAAAGCCACCAAAACTCACTTTTACTGGGCCATGAGGAACAATGATGGCACAGCAGCTGGATTTCAGCAGTATCTGTTAAATATTGTGGACCATTATCAGGTAATTAGTTCCTTATCTAACACGAATTTAGTCTTCACGTTCATTTCCTATTTACATTATTGGGCATTGTTGCAGTGCTGTGATTGAAGAGAATCACTGTTTGAATGTAGAACAAATGACGTAGCCCTCGTTTAATTTGAAGGATACCTCTCCATGTGATAATAATATGACAGTCCAAAGTATTATTTAGAGTGTTACTTGCCCATAGACACAATTAATTTTTGATTTCCTACTATTTTCCTGAAGTCTAATATTATTAAATTTTCACAGGGAAAACATGACTTGTGTCACCAAGACTCCAGGTGCAAGCATGCCGGTTACATCTGTAGCAAAAAGGAAGTGTCTGATCCAAAAGCTGTGGATGCATACAGGACTGCAATAATGAAGACCACAATCTATAAGAATCCATCAGATTACCTCCTGGTATGTGTGCACATTTCCAACCTGACTATACATCCCATGCAGAAAATCCATTCAGAGAAATTCTATGTACCCGAACACAAGACACTCTTGTGAAGTACTTATCTGTGATTTAGTTTTTTAGGTCGTATGCACGCTATGATAGGTCCTAGGCCAGTTGGTATTACAAAGCACCCACTGCTAAATTTCAGTGTCTGCTTTCACACTTTATTTGTTTTCCAAGAGATATTACTGACATGCCACCTTGCATGCTGTAACACTCATTATGGCCCTCAAACTCACTTAGGAAAAGGTATGCAACACTTTGTCTGGTAGGGAGAACTTGTGATGCATACCAAGCTTTCTTTGACTACAAATTGTATCTGTTTTCCTCACAATTCTTTTCAGTGCCGAGACACCTTTTATATAGAGTCCTTCCATGTTGTTGTGCTCATATATGCCCCCAAGAGGATTCATTTTGGAGATGACACATATGAGATGAGAGTGTCTCTTGCCATATTGGATTGGGTAAGTTTTGTCATTGTAGTGCTTTTGTACTTCCTACATTTTACATACAGCATCATTAATTGTATGGCAGTGTACTTGGAACCATGGGTATCACACTTGGCTGGCTTGAAGCATCTGAATGTACTTTTCAAACTATACAGCCAGTGCTGCAAATATGCAGAGGGATTTTCACACCAGTTCTATACACACTGTACTTTTGAACTTCAGTATATGCATATGCATCCATGTATGACTGTGTTAACTTCATTCTGTGCTATGATTGATCAGTTTAGTGGGCCTTATATTGTAGTTCTGACTGCAAAATTCCAAATCTTGCTATTTTAGAATGAGAATGTTGGTCGAGATGTTTATTCAGTGCAATATTATCAGCATTCGAGGCATCCTGGGAGAATGGCTCCCACCAGAGTTCTGCGACCAAAGACTTTTGCATTCAGAGAGGCAATATGGCATACATTGTTTGAAAGAAACAAAATATCTGCTGCTCCACTTCCATTGTGAATTGGTTAGTAAGCACATAAATGTGGGTAGTTCCAGTCCACCTCCTTGTTTGCTCCTGCATGTACCTGCAATGTTACTGATCTGTCTTCCACTCTTTGGAAGTGGTAGATTTGTTATATTCTATGCAGATATGCATTATTTCTTTGATATTGACCTTGATAAGCCCCTCAAAGGGGAGTTGTTACCAAGCTATGAAAAATGTCATGTTTGATATCTTGTATTTCATTATAAACAGTTGCAATCTGGTCCCTGCTACACGCATTCTCTTTTATCCTTGTTTTCGCCAGCACAGCACATGTTACTTAAAGCATTCTGAACAGAAAATAAACACCTAAACTCATGGTTGTTGTTGAAATGTCATCAAAATCCTTATTTATCCTCAGATTGTACATGCAAAGCAGAGTGAAGATCATTTATATCAACATTATGATTTGCTCGCCCAGCCATTGTAAACCACGGAGGACAGATCACGACACCTGGAACTCTGTGGCCCATGCTGTGAACAGTTTGTGGGGTTTATAGCCATAAGATATTGATTGCTATTTGTGTTCTGGTTATTTTGCAGTTGTTGTGGCAGCGTTCAAAGAGGAACATAGTCCTTATTGATTGTGGAGTAAAGATAAAATATTGACAGATTGTAAAGACAAAACGGCTCCTTTAGGAGCCACCCAATCTCTGAAAGTCAATGACCTTCAATTTATTTACCTACATATACTGTACCTCTAAGATTGTTTTTATAGTAGGGGTGTGAATTTATTATTTTAAACTGTTTCCTCCTAGGAAATAAAATGGCAGGACATACATGTATCTCTTGTGCATACATGGGCAATGAACAAGGTAATAATTATGTCTTTTTTGCTCCATATCATACTTCCAATCAGTCATTGATCTATTCATAACCCCTTTATGTCATATTCTCCCTTGGGAGAATTTTTCACACTTCAACAAAACGTCAGTGCAACTTGTTGATGTGGTTGATTTTTGTATAGGAAAAATGTACCTATCAGATTAGTTCTTCTAAACATTTCAGTGTCCTAACCTCCACTGTAGTTAATCTTTTTGTTTTTCACTTTCACCTTGTTCTTTTACTCCATAACAATAAGATGTAAATCTTGGCTTCTGTGACTTGACTTGAAGACAATGTTGCGAACGTGGTAAGGATAAAATTTGCAAACCAAACGAGATCTAGCAGCCCTGTGTTGGCATTATGTGGAATGTCAAAGGCTGTTGAGGGTTGGGTCTCATGCAATCTTTACACCTTTACTTTTCGTTATTTCTCCAGCAATCGATGAACAGGCCGTGACATTGGACTGGCTCAAGGTTAGCTGCATACTTGAAGAGGCACATGTGATGTGTTGCAGGTTTTTAATTTTTGAAAGTGCTTATGTATCATAAATGAAATAAAGTGACAAAAACATGCTGGTCATAATGTTGTATTCTCTAACTAATACACCCCCCTGCGTATCGTAAAACTATAAACACACAGTTTACAATTTTCTTCATGTCCGTCGGTGACCACAATACGGTACCCCGTCCGGATTAGGCCATCGCTTCCTAACGTCTTCAACCACGCAGACAGGCATTACTTCACGCACATCATCAATGTAGCAACCCAGGGCCTCTTTCCTCTGCACATAAATAGGGTCACGCCACAACCCTTTCCTTTTTAGGATGGTGTATAATGCTCTGTAGTCTGCCTTTCTTTTGCAATGATTTGTCATACGTGGTGGACCAGAAGCTCGCAGTTTGTCCGGCAGGTTCTCGCTCCTAAGAATGCACGGCGAGTTTCGACAAAATATACAGCGTTGATCGTCGAATTCCTCTTCGTGATGGCTTTCGGCGGAAACAACTTCTCGCTGTAGGTCATCGAAACTCCTTGGTGGCTCAAGGGTCACTTGGTCATGAACTTCAGTGGCTTCATAATGTTCTTGTTGCAGACAAAGAAAAAAAAAAAAGTTTCCTTTCATATGCAGTATTTTCTCAACGAGGTGGTGTAATTGATAACATGAGCATATAAACCCGAGACATACATACAACGTGATATAAATATGGCGCCTAATATGAAGTTGTACCGTTGCGAATTGAATCACTCCAATAATTTCCTTAAAACCCCTGAAGTAAAAGCGACAATTCCATCAAATGACAAGAGACGACGAAACTTAACAGATGTTTTTTTCTTTTTTCAACAAGGCCACAGCTAAGTGAATACTGAAGATCATAAATATGTATAATTCACGCTCTAGCGGTTATGAATTGAGACACAAACAGCGCAATACAAAAACGACAAAGAAAGCTTTTGTTAATATTGCGTGCTCAGCTTTATAAGTAATAATGTTCTGCTCAAAGCGGTTTTACCTGGAACTGGTTTGTTTTTATTACGGGGCTTCTCCACCTTCACGATCTC
>BLFN01000375.1:1105586-1115586 GCA_014634225.1 Acropora yongei
GTAAGTTTTTGTGAGATTAAAGTTATAAAATCTATCAATAACACTCTTTATTGCGAAAGGTTGATCGTGAAATATAATGAATCTTCATGAAAATAATGGTCTCGGAATGGCACAAACTTACGTATAAGTTTGAGGAATTGACTCAAAACGAAATAAATTATTTACGAGTGTACTGTCAAGTATTCTGAGTATTTTGGAGCACGATTGTTTTAATTTCCCTAGCGTGAATTTCAAAAGCAGACGTTCAGCGCAACAAATGAAAGCACAAAATAGCTACAATTGCAATGGCAAAAAATACTTTAAAAGATAGTGAATCGTCAATGATATTTCACGGCCCCATGTACGGCTTCTTTAAGAGCTCTGACTTTTCAAATTATCAGTTGTGAGAGACATAGAAAAAGCAGCGACAAAGTAGTGAAATCTGTGCTATAAAAACGCGAACATCGCACTGCAGATGCGCGCGTTTTCTAGGCTCAATACAAGACGATAACAAAATAAACTTTGAATTCGATGAAACAGATACAAATCCACAGAGTTAGGCGTATTTCTGAGCTCTTGTTATCCTTACGCAAGAGTGTTTATCGATATATTTTATCGCGTCAGTCACACAAAAACTTACAATTCCCACGCATCAACATTAGTCACCTCCGCTTCTCAGAAATTCACGCCTAAAATGTGTCATTCTTTGTCCAAAATCGCTGCTTTTGACGGAGAAACAACCATACGCCATACATTTCCTTATAGCTACTTGCAATGTTTGCCCCCTGGAGATCCCCAGAATAGTTTGTGTATAAAATAAGTATCCGATTACTGGAAAATACTACCTAAAACCACCTACAACCATCAACAACATTACGGTAAACAAATGAAACATGAGCCAAAACGTCTGCTGGTACCCAGGGTAGAGCCAAGTCAAGACATAATTATTATTATTATTATTATTATTATTATGGTTATATTGTTATTTTTTGTAACTTGAAAGTTCCTTTTGTAAAGTTCTTTAACTCTTTTGCTACTGAGGGAATACTGTATAAAATATAATTAGCATGATCTCGCATCAGGAGCCATTATCGGGGTCCCCGATTATGGCTCCTGCTCGCATTTCATTTCGTGACTTAAGCCCAAGGTTGATTATACAAGGAACGATAAGGGAGTAAGATTTTCGGGGGAGGGGGAGGTTTAGTTCGATTTCTCGTATTTAATGTGCGTGACATTTTGTCGTCTCGACTTATTTTAGACATTTATGCCTTGCCTCAGATGGTACATTGTTTGTGAGTGGCTGTAGATGTTTTTGAGGTGGCTGTAGGTCGTTGTTGATTTTTTTAGGTGGTTTTAGGTGGTTGAAGATGGTTTTAGGTGGTTTTAGGTTTCTCATAGTTGGATTTTTCGTAGTCTTGCTGGCCAAATGCGGCAAACTGGGCAGATTAAGTCGAGTGGGCCATTCTGCATCTGAATACGACTTTTTAGGTTTTCGGAGTTTTGCTGGCGTAATACAGGGTAATAATTCTTTCTCACAAACTGGACAAATCAAGTAGAAGGGGGCATTGTGCGCTTAAACATGGCTTTTTGGTCTTTTCGCAGTCTTGCTCGCCAAATGCGGCGAAAAAATCTTTCTCATAAACTGGGCGAATCAAGTCGTATAGGGCATTCTGAAACCTGAACACGGCTTTTTGGCCTTTTCGTAGTCTTCCTGACCAAATGCGGCGAATTACCTCTTTCCCACAAACTGGGCCAAACAAGTCGAATGGGCCATTTTGCACATGAACAGGGCTGTTTTTGCTTGTCGGAGTCTTTTGGCCAATTGTGGCGAAATAATTTTTTCTCACAAACTGGGCGAATCAAGCCGAATGGGGCATTCAACTTTTGAACTCGGCTTTTTAAGGCTTTTGTAGTCTTGCTTGCCAAATGCGGAGAAATAATTTTCTTTCACAAACTAAGCGAATCAAGTCGAATGGGCCATTTTGCACCTGAACACGGGTTTTTGGGCTTTTCGTAGTCTTCCTGAACAAATGCGGCGAATTACCTCTTTCCCACAAACTGGGCCAAACAAGTCGAATGGGCCATTTTGCACATGAACAGGGCTGTTTTTGCTTGTCGGAGTCTTTTGGCCAATTGTGGCGAAATAATTTTTTCTCACAAACTGGGCGAATCAAGCCGAATGGGGCATTCAACTTTTGAACTCGGCTTTTTAAGGCTTTTGTAGTCTTGCTTGCCAAATGCGGAGAAATAATTTTCTTTCACAAACTAAGCGAATCAAGTCGAATGGGCCATTTTGCACCTGAACACGGGTTTTTGGGCTTTTCGTAGTCTTCCTGAACAAATGCGGCGAATTACCTCTTTCCCACAAACTGGGCCAAACAAGTCGAATGGGCCATTCTGCACCTGAACAGGGCTGTTTTTAATTGTCAGAGTCTTATAGCCAATTGTGGCAAAATAAGTTTTTCTCACGAACTGGGCGAATCAATAATTTTGCCATTTTGCACCTAAACACGGCTGTTTTTGCTCGTCGGAGTCTTCTGGCCAATTGTGGCGAAATAATTTTTTTCTCACAAACTGGGCGAATCAAGCCGAATGGGGCATTTAACTTTTAAACTCGGCTTTTTAGGGTTTTTGTAGTCTTCCTTGCCAAATGCGGCGAAATAATTCCTTCTGAAAAACTAAGCGAATTATGTCGAGTGGGCCATTCTGCACCTGAGCACGGCTTTTTAGGATTTTTGGAGTCTTGTTGGCCAAATGCGGCGAAATAACTATTTTTCACAAACATGGCAAATCAAGTCGAGTGGGCCATTCTGCACCTGAAACCGGTTTTTTGGGCTGCTCGGAGTCTTTCTGTCCAAATAAAGCGAAATAATTCTTTCTCACAAACTTCGCGAATGAAGTCGAATGGGCCAGTCTGGACCTGATGGCCAAATACACCAAAATAATTTTTTCTCACAAACTGGGCGAATCAAGTCCAGTGGGCTTTTCTGCACCTGAATACGGCTTTTTGGCCTTATCGGAGTCTTGCTGGCTAAATATAGCGTATTAATCCTATCTCACAAAACTGGGCAATCCAAGTAGAAGTGGGCATTGTACAATTAAACACGGCTTTTTGTCTTTTCGCAGTATTGCTCGCCAAATGCGGCGAAAAAATCTTTCTCATAAACTGGGCGAATCAAGTCGAATGGGCCATTCTGCACCTGAACACGGCTTTTTGGGTTTTCGTAGTCTTCCTGACCATGCAAATGCGGCGAATTACCTCTTTCCCACAAACTGGGCCAAACAAGTCGAATGGGCCATTTTGCACCTGAACGGGGCTGTTTTTGATTGTCGGAGTCGTCTGACCAATTGTGGCAAAAAAAGTTTTTTTCACGAACTGGGCGAATCAAGGCAAATGGGGCATTCAACTTTTGAACTTTTTAAGCTTTTCGTAGTCTTGCTTGCCAAATTCGGCGAAATAACTCTTTCTCGCAAACTGGGCGAATTAAGTCGAGCGGGCATTTTGCGCATAAACGCTATTTTTTAGGCTTTTTGGAGTCTTGTTGGCCAAATAAGGCGAAATAATTCTCTTTCACAAACTAAGCCAATCAAGTCGAATAGGCCATTTTGCACCTAAACAAGGTATTTTGGGCTTTTCAGAGTCTTGCTGGCCAAATAAAGCGAAATAATTCTTTCTTACAAACTGGGCGAATCAAGTCAAGTAGGCCATTCTGCACCTGAACACGGCTTTTTGGGCTTTTCGGAGTCTTTCGGGCCAAATAAAGCGAAATAATTCTTTCTCACAAACTTCGCGAATTAAGTCGAATGTCCCATTCTGGACCTGATGGCCAAATACAGCGAAATAATTCTATCTCACACACTAGGCGAATCAAGTCCACTGGGCCATTCTGCACCTGAATACGGCTTTTTGGGCTTTTTGGAGTCTTGCTGGCCAAATACGGCGTAATAATTCTTTCTCACAAACTGGACAAATCAAGTGGAAGGGGGCATTTTGAACTTAAACATGGCTTTTTGGTTTTTTCGTCGTCTTGCTCGCCAAATGCGGCGAAATAATCTTTCTCATAAACTGGGCGAATCAAGTCGTATAGGCCACTCTGAAACCGGAACACGACTTTTTGGGCTTTTTGTAGTCTTCCTGACCAAATGCGGCGAATTACCTCTTTCCCACAAACTGGGCCAAACAAGTAGAATGGGCCATTTTGCACCTGAACAGGGCTGTTTTTGCTTGTGGGAGTCTTCTGACCAATTGTGGCGAAATAATGTTTTCTCACAAACTTGGCGAATCAAGCCGAATGGGGCATTCAACTTTTGAACTCGGCTTTTTAAGGCTTTTGTAGTCTTGCTTGCCAAATGCGGAGAAATAATTTTCTTTCACAAACTAAGCGAATCAAGTCGAATGGGCCATTTTGCACCTGAACACGGCTTTTTGGGCTTTTCGGAGCCTCGATGGCCAAATAAAGCGAAATAATTCTTTCGTAAAAACTGGGCGAATCAAGTCAAGTACGCCATTGTGCACCGGAACACGGCTTTTTGGGCTTTTGGGAGTCTTTCTGGCCAAATAAAGCGAAATAATTCTTTCTCACAAACTGGGGAATCCAAGTAGAAGTGGGCATTGTGCACTTAAACACGGCTTTTGGTCTTTTCGCAGCATTACTCGCAAAATGCGGCGAAATAATCTTTCTCATAAACTGGGCGAATCAAGTCGAATGGGCCATTCTGCACCTAAACACGGCTTTTTGGGCTTTTCGTAGTCTTCCTGACCAAATGCGGCGAATTACTTCTTTCCTACAAACTGGGCCAAACAAGTCGAATGGGCAATTCTGCACCTGAACAGGGCTGTTTTTGCTTGTCAGAGTCTTCTGGCCAATTGTGGCAAAATAAGTTTTTCTCACAAACTGGGCGAATCAAGGCGAATGGGGCATTCAACTTTTGAACTTGGCTTTTTAAGCTTTTCGTAGTCTTTCTTGCCAAATTCGGCGGAATAACTCTTTCTTGCAAACTGGGCGAATTAAGTCGAGTGGGCCATTCTGCACATAAACGCTATTTCTTAGGATTTTTGGAGTCTTGTTGGCCAAATAAGGCGAAATAATTCCCTTTCCAAAAATTAGCGAATCAAGTCGAATGGGCCATTTTGCCCCTGAACACAGCTTTTTAGGCTTTTCGGAGACTTGCTGGCCGAATAAAGCGAAATAATTCTTTCTTACAAACTGGGCGAGTCAAGTCAAGTAGGCCATTCTGCACCTGAACACGGCTTTTTGGGCTTTTCGGAATCTTTCGGTTCAAATAAAGCGAAATAATTTCGCGAATTAAGTGGGTTGTCCCATTCTGGACCTGATGGCCAAATACAGCGAGATAATTCTTTCTCACAAACTGGGCGAATCAAGTCGAGTGGACCATTCTGCACCTGAATACGGCTTTTTGGGCTTTTTGGAGTCTTGCTGGCCAAATACGACGTAATAATTCTTTTTCACACACTGGACAAAGCAAGTAAAAGGGGGCATTTTAAACTTAAACATGGCTTTTTGGTCTTTTCATAGTCTTGCTCGCCAAATGCGGTGAAATAATCTTTCTCATAAACTGGGCGAATCAAGTGGTATAGGCTACTCTGAAACCTGAACACGACTTTTTGAGCTTTTTGTAGTCTTCCTGACCAAATGCGGCGAATTACCTCCTTCCCACAAACTGGACCAAACAAGTCAAATGGGCCATTTTGCACCTGAACACAGCTGGTTTTGATTATCAGAGTATTCTGGCCAATTGTGGCGAAATAATTCTTTCTCACAAACTTCGCGAGTTAAGTCGAATGTTCCATTCTGGACCTGATGGCCAAATACAGCGAAATAATTCTTTCTCACAAACTGGGCAATCCAAGTAGAAGTGGGCATTGTGCACTTAATAAACACGGCTTTTGGTCTTTTCGCAGCATTACTGGCCAAATGCGGCGAAAAAATCTTTCCCACAAACTGGGCCAAACAAGTCGAATGGGATATTCTGCACCTGAACAGGGCTGTTTTTGCTTCTCAGAGTCTTATGGCCAATTTTGGCGAAAAAAGTTTTTCTAACGAACTGGGCGAATCAATAATTTTGTCATTTTGCACCTGATCAGGGCTGATTTTGCTTGTCGGAGTCTTCTGGCCAATTGTGGTGAAATAATTTTTTCTTACAAGCTGGGCGAATCAAGCCGAGTGGGGCATTTAACTTTTGAACTCGGCTTTTTAGGGTTTTTGTAGTCTTGGTTGCCAAATGGGGCGAAATAATTCTTTCTCAAAAACTATGCGAATTACGTCGAGTGGGCCATTCTGCACCTGAACACGGCTTTTTAGGATTTTTGGAGTCTTGTTGGCCAAATACGGCGAAATAACTATTTTTCACAAACTGGGCGAATCAAGTCGAGTGGGCCATTCTGCACTTGAAACCGGTTTTTTGGGCTGCTCGGAGTCTTTCTGGCCAAATGAAGCGAAATAATTCTTTCTCACAAACTTCACGAATGAAGTCGAATGGCCCATTCTGGACCTGATGGCCAAATACAGCGAAATAATTCTTTCTCACAAACTGGGCGAATCAAGTCCAGTGGGCCATTCTGCACGTGAATACGGCTTTTTGGCCATTTCGGGGTCTTGCTGGCTAAATATGGCGTACTAATTCTATCTCACAAACTGGGCAATCCAAGTAGAAGTGGGCATTGTGCACTTTAAACACAGCTTTTGGTCTTTACGCAGTATTGCTCGCCAAATGCGGCGAAATAATTTTTCTCATAAACTGGACAAATTAAGTTGAATGGGTCATTCTGCACCTGAAAACGGCTTTTTTGGCTTTTCGTAGTCTTCCTGAACAAATGCGGCGAATTACCTCTTTCCCACAAACTGGGCCAAACAAGTCGAATGGGCCATTCTGCACCTGAACAGGGCTGTCTTTGCTTGTCGGAGTCTTCTGGCCAATTGTGGCGAAAAAGTTTTTTCTCACAAACTGGGCGAGTCAAGGCGAATGGGGCATTCAAGTTTTGAACTACGCTTCTTAGGCTTTTCTTAGTATTGCTTTCCAAATTCGGCGAAATAACTCTTTCTCGCAAACTGGACGAATTAAGTCGAGTGGGCCATTCTGCACATAAACGCAGATTATAGCCTTTTTAGAGTCTTGTTGGCCAAATATATAAGGCGAAATAATTCTCTTTCACAAACTAAGCCAATCAAGTCAAGTGGGCCATTTTGCACCTGAACACGGCTTTTTGGGCTTTTCGGAGTCTTTCGGGCCAAATAAAGCGAAATAATTCTTTCTCACAAACTTCGCGAATTAAGTCGAATGTCCCATTCTGGACCTGATGGCCAAATACAGCGAAATAATTCTTTCTCACACACTAGGCGAATCAAGTCGAGTGGGCCATTCTGCACCTGAATACGGCTTTTTGGGCTTTTTGGAGTCTTGCTGGCCAAATACGGCGCAATAATTCTTTCTCACAAACTGGACAAATCAAGTAGAAGGGGGCATTTTGCACATAAACATGGCTTTTTGGTCTTTTCGCAGTCTTGCTCCCCAAATGCGGCGAAATAATCTTTCTCATAAACTGGGCGAATCAAGTCGTATAGGCCATTCTGAAACCTGAACACGGCTTTTTGGGCTTTTTGTAGTCTTCCTGACCAAATGCGGCGAATTACCTCTTTCCCACAAACTGGGCCAAACAAGTCGAATGGGCCATTTTGCACCTGAACAGGGCTGTTTTTGCTTGTCGGAGTCTTCTGGCCAATTGTGGCAAAATAAGTTTTTTTCACAAAGTGGGCGAATCTAGGCGAATGGGGCATTCAACTTTTGAACTTGGCTTTTTAAGCTTTTCGTAGTCTTGCTTGCCAAATTCGGCGGAATAACTCTTTCTCGCAAACTGGGCGAATTAAGTGGAGTGGGCCATTCTGCACATGAACGCTATTTTTTAGGGTTTTTGGAGTCTTGTTGCTCAAGTAAGGCGAAATAATTCTCTTTCACAAACTTAGAGAATCAAGTCGAATGGGCCATTTTGCACCTGAACACGGGTTTTTGGGCTTTTCGGAGTCTTGCTGGCCAAATAAAGCGAAATAATTCTTTCTCACAAACTTCCCAAACCAAGTCGAATGGGCCATTCTGGACCTGATGGCCAAATACCGGAAATAATTCTTTCTCACAAACTGGGCGAATCAGGTCGAGTGGGCCATTCTGCACCTCAGTACGGCTTTTTGGGCTTTTCGGAGTATTTCTGGCCAAATACGGCGAAATAATTCTTTTCCACAAACTGGGCGAATCAGGACGAGTGGCCAATTTGCAACTGAACACGGCTTTTTGGAGTATTGCTGGCCAAATACGGCGAAATCATTCGTTCTCACAATCTGTGACAATCAAGTCTAGTGGGCCATTTTGCACCTTAGCACGGCTTTTTGGTCTTTACAGAGACTTGCGGGTTAAATGCAGCGAATTAATCTTTCTCAAAAACTGGGTGAATTAAGCGAAAGTGGTATTCTGCATTTAAACGCAGCGTTTGGGGCTTCTCGTAGTCTTGCTGGCCAAATGCGGCGAAATAATAATTCTCATAAACTGGGCGAATCATGTCGAATGGGCCATTCTGGACCTGATGGCCAAATACAGCGAAATAACTCTCTCTCCCAAAGTGGGCGAATCAAGTCAAGTGGGCCGTTCCGCACCTGAATATGGCTTTTTGGGTGCGTGACCGCGTCCGTGTAAACAGTACCTAAAGACCCTAATGACAGCCTGATTCCTCCCTTCAAATTCACCTAAGCAGCCACTGCATTTGCTTTACATCATAGGCACTGGCATGCTGTTTAATATTTTGCTAGAAATCAAATTGACAAGAGAAAGAGTGGTCTTGCCCCGGAGAATAGCAAAGTGAAGTGGTCTGTTTTTGTTATCTCATAATAATAACTAACCGGCCTGTGTAAGGCTACCTGCTGCTTTGCAAAACCCTTTATGTGTCAGGGCTGTCA
Source organism: Acropora yongei (assembly GCA_014634225.1). Taxonomy (NCBI): domain Eukaryota; kingdom Metazoa; phylum Cnidaria; class Anthozoa; order Scleractinia; family Acroporidae; genus Acropora; species Acropora yongei. Next base: position 1,114,529 of record BLFN01000375.1, read on the forward strand.
CTGAGATCCCAAGTTTCCGGGTGAATAAAACAAGTAGGGAGGGATTCACACAGCTAGGGATTTATTTTCGTTCTATTTTCGTTCCATTTTTTCTGTGAAAGATCTCTGGCCTCTCTATTCCCCTATTTCTGAGAGGGATAGTTGTTTTAGTATTTACCAAATCAGATGGATAAAAAAAATGCTGTTAACATTTTTTTCTTCTGAAAATTTCGCGAAACGAGACGCCATTTTTCTCTCCGTTCGCAAAACAGTGAATATCCAAGGATATTCTGAGTTACGAGAACCAATCAGAACGCGCGAAAATTGCAAACCACTGATTTGGTAAATACTAAAAGAATGATTAATCTAATTTAGAGTGCTTCATTTAGCTCTTGATAGAGCTTGTGTTATTACCATAATCAATGACAGAGTTTGGCATAATGCATTTTAACTAAAAACATTTATATAAGTTAATTCATCAAGCTGAGCTGTTATCGACCAAGCATTTTGAAACCAACATCAGAGAAATCTGTCAAGAGGGTTGTGCAACTAACCTACATTACATATTAAATTTTTGTTGCAAACTAACATGACAATTTATGGCCTATTCTCACTTATCTTAAAAGATGTGTTTTTGGCTTTGGTTGATAACAGTTCAGTGACGCAACTGTTAAATAACCATTAAAACTTGCATTAAAGTGTTACAGTTACATTGACTCCAAACTTCTCTTGCCGTGAAAAGCCACCTGCAGTTCCAAAGGTTATGAGAATGGCACAACAGTCTGTCCTAAATATTAGCTACATGTAGAGTTGGAAGGCAGTTCAATTCAAAGTGCTATTTGCATATAACCACCTTCTGCAGAGGTCAGGTTGAATTTTTTAAGTATTGCGTTTCCACAAGAGTTATTGGCTTTTCTCTAGTTATAGCTGATGTCATAGGCTCGTACGTGCACCAAACTGGAAAGCCATCTCTTAATCAAAGAAGCCGAGCTCAAAAATCTTTCAACGATATTTTTGTGTCCTGACCTGAAATTGGCAGACCTTGTACAAAATGAGTTTTCTTGTGTTTTCAACGAATT
>BLFN01000375.1:1244548-1247048 GCA_014634225.1 Acropora yongei
TACTTGTTTAAACAGAACGAAAGCCACCGCAAGGCTTTTTTCAGACAAAACCAAAGGCAACGCAAGGCTTTTTATTCATTTACTCAAACAAAACCAAAGCCACTGTAAGGCCTCGTTTCATTTGATTTAACGAAACCACAGCTGGGGGCAGGGTTTCGTTTTAATTGTCGAAAAAAAGCAAAGAAAACGCAAGGCCTCGTCACATTTACTCGAAAGAAGCCAAAGCCAGCGCAAGGCTTTGTTCCAATTGTAGAGACAAAACCAAAGCCAACGCAAGATTTCGTTTTATTTGTTTAAACAACACAAAAGCCAGTTCAAGGCTTCGAGTAAAGAATTAAATCTCAGCGTTTACGCCCAACTTCAGCTCGCTGTTCCCACTATAGCTCTGCAACGAAATTGTCTCATTCTCGCTCGTTTCTCTCGCAGTAAGTAACTATTGAGTCAAATTGGGGATGATAGAAAAGTGGTACGCTTATAACCTATTCTTCTTACTATTTTTCTTCTTATTATTACTGTTTTTAATTTTATGTGCTGTTTTGCATTGTTGTTGTTGTTTTGTTTTGTTGTTTTTGTTTGTTTTTGTTTTGTTTTTTAGTAAAGAGCACATTTTCTTGGTAACAAAGGTTTGATCGGACAATAGCGGTTGGTTTCCATGTGATAGGATTGTTTGTTGGTTTGTCTGTTGTTTTGTTGTGTCTTTTTTTTTGTTTCCAAGCTTTCCGCGTTAACAACACTGAAGCGGCATTAACTGCGAGGATCACACACCTCCAACGTTTCAACCCGCAATTTAAATACGACTTTCATGTATCAACAGCTTATATAATAAAACTATACAACTTTATAGTGTCACACATTTAGAACTAAAAGTAGCAATTTACATCAGCGGAAAACCGGGATAAAAGAGTAACAGTCATAACAAATTAAGCTACAAAAGTCTAAAGATACTAAAATCTTGCTAGGTAAGACTACCCTAATCTATTTGCATTAAAGAAGCCTGTAAAAAAGTAAACATTTTATAAGAAAAGTATAAATATTCAACACCCTAGTACCTAGAAATCATTTCGTTTAAAAGTGAAAACAAAAAATATCAAAAAAGATCCTAAAATACTGGTAGCGTTTAAGCGGCAGCATATATAAGATCTTTAAAATGTGTCTGCGCATCAAAGGAAATAAAAAGAGACCGTTTCTTTGAAGCAGATATTCAATGCAAATTCAAACGCTTGTTAAAGGCCGGCCTATAACGCTCGAAGGGTGTTGTGAGAAGCAATAGCGAAAGCAATAACTTAGAAGCTCTTTTGTTTCTTAGCTCCCCCCTGACAAGTTCATGAGCAAAGCAATATTCCCTGCGGATGAAAGTGCGCGTCATTTTTTATCAATGACAACCAAGTTACTCTTGGCCGCTAATCTTACTTATCTCTGATTCTGACTGCACTGCTAGTCAATGTCACGAAAGCAATAGGCATTCTCTTCCTGTAATTATCACTGTGCAAAGTAACATATTTTATTCATTGTGATCTTCGTGACACACTTGTGGAGTACTTAGCAGGTTTATGTTTTGATAATTGTATTGCCTTAGAGTTACTCATCAAGGGTGTTGGAAATTATTGAAACTTCCTTAGTCACGACCTGACCTGGGAATTTTCAGCGTATTGAAAAATAGCAAAAAATGTTTATAACAGATGAAAGTTTTTAACAGATGAAAAATGAGAATTAAACTCAGACGCCATTTCAAATGCATCATCGATAATCTTTAATTGGAAGGCTGTTCACATGTTTGGACTGATTTACCATTCCTGAGATTTATTTAACTATTTTCCATGTTCCTTTTGCGTTGTTTCCATTTTGCTCCAGTTTAGAGACATAAAACTTACGTTTAATGCTTCTTACATACCCACTGCTTTGTTTCTCGTCTTTTTATAATCAGCCCAAAAATATGGATTCCGATGACGCTTAAACTTTTTTAGTAAGGCATCCCTTTTGAATGTTTCGCGAAATACAAATAATGATAAAACAAGACAGTTACACAAAAGCAAATGAAAGGCGCGAGGAAACCCAAAAAGAAACCATGGGGCTTATGGACATTGGGCTCCTTCAGATTAAAAATTTAAGTTAACAGTAACAGTAATGCCATGATCGAAAGTAAAATGCAATGAAAACAGGTACAAATTACCTAATTTGACAGACTGAGTTGACAAAATATAAAGTATGGTAAATTATGATAAAGTATGAAACGATGCATTTAAAGATAATATAAGACGTGCGAAGAAATATAAGTATCAGTTTACTGTAAGACTTTTAAACTAATAATCCAAATCTTCTTTTTTTCTAAATTTCGTTTTGAATGAGTGGAGAGAATTAGATTCTTAAGTAAGCTATGATCTTCGCAGTTATGAACGCAATTTATGCAATTGATTATGTAGAAGCCTAAAAAAGTCAGGACTTCAACGGGGTTTGAACCCGTGACCCCTTGACACCGGTGTGACGCTCTAACCAACTTAGC
>BLFN01000375.1:1249548-1253885 GCA_014634225.1 Acropora yongei
GCAGGGTAAATTGTGCGATGGGACCGTCAAAATCAATTCGTTATAGCGGGGATTTCGTTATAGCGGGGTTCGTTATAGCGGGGTTTGTTTCCATATATTTTACTGAAATTCTGCCGGGCTTTCAAATGTTGTTCGTTATAACGGGGTCTGCGTTATAGCGGGGCTCGGTATAGCGGGGTTCCACTGTACTTCCTAAACTTAGAAAAAAGAAATCATGTAAAAAAGCATATTATGTAACTATTAATAAGCGGGGTCGTAAACACAGATCCCTATGACATTCTTCAAGAACAAAAACGTTTTTATCGAGAGTTATACAAAAGTTAAAATAGTGTTGCGGAAAACCGTCAGAACATTGTAAAGGTTCTTGAGAATTTGAATATACCGCAATTAACCGAAGAACAAAAGTTGACCTGCGAAGGCAAAATTTCAGCTGAGGAATATTACAAAATCCTCGAAACCTTTCAAACCAACAAAACTCCTGGGAATGACGGCATTCCTATAGAATTCTACAAAGTGCTCTGGCCTTTAATAAGCGATCCTTTTCAGGTGAGATGTCTTGTTCTCAAATACAAGCGGTAATTACTCTAATAGAAAAAAAGGAAAAGATCGTTCATATATTGAGAACTGGCGTCCAATCTCTCTCGTAAACGTTGACACAAAAATTATGTCTAAAGTGATCGCCACTTGAATTTATATGTTCTTCCAAACATTATACACTATAACCAAACTGGATATGTGAAAGACCGATATATCGGCGAAACAATTAAATCAGTTTTCGATATTATGGATTTCATTGCAAAAGAAAGTATTCCGGGACTAATGATATTTATTGATTTTGAAAAAGGCATTTGATAGCGTAGAATGGGAATTTCTTCTCTATTCTTTGAAATCCTTCAATTTTGGCCTTAATTTTATCCATTCGGTCCAAACGTTCTACAGAAAAGTACAAAGTTGTGTGATAAAGAACGGACTTTCATCTGAATACTTTAATCTTGATCGTGGGGTACTGCAGGGGGACCCGCTCTCTCCTTACCTCTTTGTAGTTACTATAGAAACATTAGCAATTGCGATTCGACAAAATAAAAATATCAAAGGTAACTCTATTGGGAATGAGGAGACAAAAATTCTTCAATACGTAGATGATAGGACAACAATACTTGCCGACACTGAGCCGACACTGAGCGAAAGCAACACAAACGAAAAGGTACCAAGGTATCGTTAGACTCGCCGGCACAAAAACATGAAAACATTTCTTACCTTAACGAGCCTTTCATCCTTCGGGAAGGCGTGAAATGAGAAGTCATTTACAGCTGAAGTATTTTTACAGTCGAAAACACAACAATAATGAACCATGGCCGCAAAGTCTAAAGAAATTGATAAGCAGCGAACACAATTCGCTACACATGCTCTAAGTATTCCTCGTTTGTTTACCCAATAGAGACCACGTGACAGCATAGTGACGTAAGCGGCGAATAATGTCTATTGTTCCAAAACGGAAGCTATGTGGATGGGTTCTTCAAGAAACTGTAAAGCGCAGCTTTCTGAAATTAAATGGCCTAACCAACCGATAAAGGCTTTAGGAAGTTATTACACGTATGATAAATAAAATTGCTTCTTGAAAAGAATTTCATAGAGAGATTAGACAGTATTAAAGTAGTAAATAGAAATTAGTTTATGTGTCATCTTTATTGCCCACCCCAAGAGAAATTGTAAGTCAGTTAAACCAGTTATTATTTCAATTCTTATGGAATGGTCCTGGTAAAGTCACACGCAAATCGGCGATAAATGAATACTCCAACGGGGGATTAAAGATGATCTATTTTGATAGCATGATAATATCGCCTCGATTGGCATGGCTTAAAAGAATAGCTAGCTCAAATGATGGCACCTGGAAAAGGTATCTGACACATCATCTAGAACTCTTTGGCGGCATTTTCTTGTTTCATTGCAATTATGATGTTAGTATCCTTCCATTGAATATTTCTCTATTCTATCTAGAATTACTGCAGCTGCAGTAGTGGTCAGAATTTAGAGATAAGATAACCAACAAATACGCATTAATAATAAAACATTTTATTGTAAAAGCTATTTCGAAGCTGGTGTAGTTCATATCCGTGATCTACCCTTTGACTTAAATAACAAAGATTCTTTTTCCTTAGTTTCTAACAGGATTTCTAAAACTAATTTTTCAGTCTGGGCAGGTCTTCGACACTCCATTCGTTCCATTTAAAAAAAAAATGTACTCTTAAATCAACAACAGGTGAACTTTCTTTAAAAGTTGACGATAATATATTTGAAGTCACAAAGAAGAAATCTAAAGACTATTATACTTTACTTGAAATCAGAAAGGCTCTTTTTCCAACTATTGTAAATAAGCTGCAAAATGAATTTCATTTCACACTCGAGGAAGTTAAACAAATTTTTATGATCCCGCATAGAGGAATTTCTGACGTTGGAATAATTAGTCGGATATTATTATTCTGATGGCTCGATGGAGAGGTTTGCGGGTGGTTGTGGGGGTTGTTCAAGAGGTATTTAGGGCTTTGGCAGGAGATTTGAATAATTCTAGGTCAGTCAGTCGTCCTCTTCGCTCGTGTTTTCTTGAGTCTTCTTTCTTCGTATTTATTTAATCATGGCGGTGTCCTCCCAAGTGCCGGAATTTATCAGCAGTTCGCTCGCTGGAAACAACAGGTCCTTGGTGGCGCAGATTTCCAAGTTAGTAACTGATTCGGCTGAAAGTTTTAAGCGTTCTAGTGTGGAAGCTTCTGATGAGCAATTATGTGAAATTAAAAAGCTTCGTACAGAGGAACCGAAATTGCCTCGCTTACGGAAAATTTGGCCATTAGAGGTCCAAATGTTCACGGACTTTTCGTTCTGCTTCGAAATCTGCAGCGGGTATCAATTGCTTAGGAATGGAAGAAAATCGTAGGTGTGACGTTTGCTTTCTTGATTACCCGTGTGATTAGGTTGATGGGAGCAGTTTTAAATTTGAAGATGTGGTTTCTGTTCGTAGTTTCGTTGAACTCCTTCAAGTTTCTGTTAAAGGCAGATTGTGGAATTCTATCGATCATTGGAAATCCTTGGGTGCTCCAGATTTCAGTTTGAATATAATTAGCTGAGTCGGTTATAAGATCCCGTTTATCTTTACGCCCTCACGTCATCATTACAGGAACAATGCTTCGGCCTTTAAAGGGGCGGATTTTGTTGGCGAAGCTATTCTGGAACTTTTTCTCAACAGTCGCATCGAAGAGCTATTCTGTCCTTCGGATATTATCAATCCACTGAGTGTTTCAGTACAGAGCAGCGGCAGGAAGAGGCTTCTTTTAGATTTAAGACATGTCAATCTGCATGTGTACGATTAGAAATTTAAGTGTGATGGTTTGCATACCATTAGGACTGCCTTTTCTAAAGAATACTTTGTATTTTCATTTGACTTAAAGTCAAGATACCACCATATTGACATTTTTCCAGATCATTGCTGTTATCTAGCATTCTCGTGGGAATTTGGTAGATATTTCCAGTTTACTGTTTTGCTTTTTGGGCTTTCCAGTGCGCTTTTTGTTTTCACTAAGTTGTTAAAGTCTTTGGAAGCGCATTGGAGGGCGCAAGGTATTCCGATTGCCATACTTCTCGATCATGGAATTGGTGCAGGAATTTCGTTGGAGGCTGCCAAATCCAATAGTTATCTGGTTCGTTTTGATCTTTCGCGTTGCAGTTTTGAAATTAATCATAAGAAGTCCAAATAGGAGCCCGTGAATAATTTTTCTTGGATTGGCTACGACGTTGACACTCACAACGGCTGTATTTTTGGTAGTGGTGCCAGAATTGAAAAGCTTTGTTCCGTTCTCGATGGTATTTGTGCCAAATTAGAGTTGTCTGCTTTTGTTCATGTAAAGGAAATTGCATCTATTGTTGGTCAAATTATTTCAATGCTTTCAAGCTGCGGGAATGTTTCTCAAATTATGGTATTTCCACCATATTATTGATTCTCGTAGTTCATGGAATTCAGCTGTTTTCGTTCGTGATCAATTAAGGAAGAGAAGAGTTTGACTTTTGGAGGGGCAAATTAAGAGTTTTAAATGGAGTGCTTTTTTGGTCACCCCCGTTGGTGTGGCACTTGCAGTGTATTTTTATTAGAGGTGCTAGCCCCCCGGTGGCTAATTAGTTTCTCTGTGCACGCCCCTTGTGGTGTGGCACTTGCATTGTATTGCTATCTGTATTTGTTAGCCCTTCGGTGGCTATTCAGTTTATTTGTGCACACCCCACAGGTGGTGTGGCACTTACAGTGTATTGTTGTCTGTATTTGCTAGCTCCCCAGTGGCTATTCAGTTTCTTTG
>BLFN01000375.1:1281525-1284025 GCA_014634225.1 Acropora yongei
AAGCAGTAATAATCAGTTGGTCCTTGGAAACTTACAGAAAATTTTCGAGAGGTTTGTTCTACCAAAAGAAAGGTGAAAAACGTTCGCGTATCTAATGGCATAGGTATGGACTTGTTTGCTTATAGAAAAATAATTGTTAAACTTTGAAGGCAAAAGAGAATGGTTAAAAGAAAACAAAAAAACATGTTTTTTTCCAATTCTAGTTGTTTAATATCGGAAACTTTTTGTAGCTCTAATTCTTTTAAAATAGGGCCAGAATGAAAATCAAAAGTTGATTTATAAATCATTATAATAACTCGATTTTTCAAAGAGACAAGACCACGAAAATTGGTTTTGTACGTAGATCCCCAGACAATAATACAATAATGAACATAAGGATAAACTAAACAATATTAAACAGTTTTTAGACAGGGTTTAGGAAGAAAAAATCTTGCTCTATTAATGACACCTATTGATTTTGAGATTTTACAAGCTACTTAAGAAATGGGTGGTTTCCAAGCTAAACTTTCCTCAAGGACTACAGCGAGGAAGACTGTTTCCTAAACCGATTCCATTCTTTGTTCATTTATGCATATTCGCATAGAAAAATGACACCTTTTCTGTTTAGGCTTAAATGCCATGAGATTTGTTTTCTTTAGGTTTAATGAGAGTTTGCCTAAAACCAAGCGGATAATTTATTAAGTTAGAAGTTAAGTGAGGCTGCCAGGGAGATAGGATCCTTATGGGACAAAGATAATTTAGTATAATAAGCAAATAAAATCAGCTCGACGACCGTGGGTAAGCATTAATTGCGAGAATCACACACCTCAAACGTTTCAACCCGCAATTTAAATACATGACTCTCATATATCAACAGCATATATTATGATAAAACTATACAACTTTATAATGTCAAATATTTAGAACTAAAAGTAGCAATTTACATCAGCGGAAAACCGGGATAAAAGAGTAACAGTCATAACAAATTAAGCTACAAAAGTCTAAAGATACTAAAATCTTGCTAGGTAAGACTACCCTAATCTATTTGCATTAAAGAAGCCTGTGAAAAAATACACATTTTATAAGAAAAGTATAAATATTCAACACCCTAGTATCTAGAAATCATTTCGTTTAAAAGTGAAAACCAAAAATATCAAAAAAAGATCCTAAAATACTGGTAGCGTTTAAGGGGCAGCCTATATAAGATCTTTTACTTTTGTCTGTGCATCAAAGGAACTAAAAAGAGACCGTTTCTTTGAAGCAGATAGTCAATGCAAATTCAAACGCTTGTTAAAGGCTGGCCTATAACGCTCGAAGAGTGTTGTGAGAAGCAATAGCGAAAGCACTAACTTAGACGCTCTTTTCATTCTTAGCTCCCCATGACAAGCTCATGAGAAAAGCAATATTCCCTGCGGATGAAAGTGGGCATCATCTTTGATCAATGACAACCAAGTTACGCTTGACTGCTAATCTTACTTCTCTATGATTCTGACTCCACTGCTAGTCAAAGTCGCAAAAGCAATAGGCATTCTTTTCCTGTAATAATCACTTCCGACCACTTGCGAATTGACTAAGTTTTCTAGTTCTGCTTCGACCACATGTAATCTAGCCAATACAGTTTAATACGATTGAGTGAAAAGATAATGAAACCACGGTGTCCCTTTATTGATTTGACCCTTCAAGTTCTCTTTTTTTTTTTTCGCTTCCAACATTACATCGGAATACATCCAGACATATGAAGTTTGAATCTGAAATTCATTTATTTGAACCAAGGATTGAAACGAGTTTTCAGTTTATGACCCTCGAGGTTATTAGCACCTTTTAAGTAGTAGCGAGAAAGGCCTGGAAAACCCATTGTCCTAACGCCGGGGAATCGAACCCTTAAATTTTTTTTGGTTGCGAACGTTATGGCAGATTTGAATCTTAATAGAAATATAAAGTTGTTTTTGTTTTATTACAGCTTACTTTGAAAACCCCCAAAAAAGTTCCCGGATCAAAGATCAAAGCTTAACAATTCAATACTACTTTACAAACTGTAATTTATAACTGGAAAAACAAGATGAGTTTATCAAACAAAGTCCGTTGGAGTGAATATTCATGATTCATGCTTAAAGAGAGTTGCTGATGCATGTATAAATAATGTTGCTCTATGGATTTCTGCAGTCACTGTGCAAAGTAAAATATTTTACTCATTGTCATCTACGTGAGATAATTCTGGAGTATTTTGTGGAGTATATTGTGGAGTTTGCAGATATATGTTTCGATAATTTCATTGGCCTAGGGTTAATCATCAAGGGAGTTGGAAATTCTCGAAATTCCCCCAGTCACTACTTGATCTGGGAGTTTCAGCGTATTGAAAAAGAAAAAGAAAAAAAGCTTGAGAATTTGTCCTTTATTGTTACTCAGTTCCATACACATAACTACACATAAACGGAACCATTAAAACTGGAACGGGTAGCCTTAAGGATCTAAGCACAAAACATTCAAGGAACACCAAAATAAACAGGTGGATCTGTTCGTT
>BLFN01000375.1:1291525-1294025 GCA_014634225.1 Acropora yongei
GAACACATCGTGACCTACATCGTACAATTGAGCAGTTGGGGTGTAATACAGGACAAGAAAGAGATGGGATGGGCGAACCTGCACGAGGAATTTCGATTATTACCACGCTGCCCCGTTCACGACACGGTGATTATTATTTTTTTATTTTATTGTAGTTACTACACGAAAGGCATACACGTTTTGGTTGTTGTTTTGTTAGATCATGTGGGTGTGGTTGAGCGACCCGAGAACCACTTGGTTTCGATGTCTTCGCCCCACTCCAGAAACGACCTGGTGGGATCACTGTCAATACTATGTGAATCTTTGTACGCATTGTTTACAAGTGGATCGAGCCCATGACCCGTTCCACAGTTTTCCGTGCTGCGGTGTCTATGGTATTCGACGCCATGCGAACGGACCCGTCACAACATTGACCCAAGTGGCAGGCCAGGTCGCTCGACTACGCCCTGGCTACGCATTCATTACCGGTAAGTTCTTTTTTTCTTTTCTTAATAGACATTGACCCCTTATGACGTTTGCGTGGTGGACCACACCGATGGGTTTCACCATCACGTGTGGTGTCCAAGTCGTCGATGTGGGTGGTTACGAACCCTTTGTCTGGAGATGCGATTGGAGGGTCGCTTGTTTTGCATCACGTACGGACACAGTACACCTTTCGCTAAGGCGCCTCTTTGTTTTTCACGTCCGTAGGTTTACGAACCCTTTGTCTGGAGATGCGTTTGGAGGGTCGCTCGTTTGGATACTAAACCACCTCTTTGTTTGTCGTCGTAGGTCATGCGCGCTCAACTCGACTATGCCTATAATGGTTGGTCGACCCCATTACACTATTGGCAATGGAACTGTCCCTGGCCGTCGTGTACTCGTGCGAAAACTAGTTCAGTGAGGGTGATACAAGGTCGATATCACTTTTATTATTATCCGTAGATGATGCATACCGAGTGGTACCTCCATCACCAAAACATTGCCTGTTGGAAATGTAGGACCTGTGACGACCCACGTCGATGGGACACGTATATGAAAACCACGAACAAGTGGAAAGGCAAACCCCTCTGGTTTGGGGACTCGATCTGTTATCGATGTGGTGGTGTCAGATACCGTCATTCAACGTGGGTGTTTGATTGGATTACAGTGGGTGATTGGATTGATTGTGGTTGTTTCATGTAGGTGATGCATACCGAGTGGTGGATACCGAGTAATCAAGCCAAGATTGTCTGTTGGAAATGTCGGGCCCGTGACACCCCACGTCGATGGGACACTTATTTGAAAACCACACCCAATTGGGAAGACAAACCCCTTTGGTTTGGTCAACCGATCTGTTATCGATGTCATGGTATCCTATACCGTCATGTATGGGGAAAGTGGTGGATTGCGGGACGTTATAATAATTGTGATTGTGATTGGTAGGTCATGCGCTGCATCCATCATTACTCGGAGTTCTTGGTATGGGCTTGTTATTACGAGGATTGCCCCAACGTGTGTCAGAGTTACCGTTACAACTGGTCGCTACTACCTGTATGTGTACCGCTACCACCCGTATGGATAGGTCATGTGATCTGTCGTAGATGTCACGGGGTGCGATGTCTTACGTGCAAGTGTTGGATGCGTTCACCCTGGCGCCGCTATGTGCCCACCAGAGACGGATCGTTGATTAGATTTTGATTTTTTTCTAGATCATGGTCGTCGTTTCGTGGACTTTGAACGACGACCCGACAAATCGTGACTTATCCTGGTGGCGTTGTCCATACGGGGATGCTAAGATGTCTTTATGCGTGCGTTGTTATCACCCTTTTGACTTTATTTACGTGGAACTGAAACAGCATCGACCACGATGCCCTCGATGGTATAGCGGTCGTCATCGTCGTTGTGTGGGTTTCTCACCTTTCTCACGTTTGTTTCGTCGTCGTTGCAGCCTATGACCCTGAGAGAATGGATGTGGGACCCCGAGACGTTGGCCCTCATCGGACCAGACGATGAAGACCGTCCTCTAGCCTATTGGACTTGTTTGTACGGCAACTGTCATCGTACCATACGGGCTTGTGCACGATGCTATGGAAGCTCACACAGCATGTATGAGCGTACATGTCCCAAAACGTATACCTCTGACCATCGTCGTGAAGCTATGCTGTGCCGCTGGAATTGGTATCTGTACGATCATATCGACCTTCATATGGATGGTACCACGCTCCAATTACACGAGACCGCCCTGAGACGTATTGCACGGAGGCACGATTGGTATCGACGAATCGTGGATAAGGAGGACTGAAACGTTTTTTGTTTTGTTTTTAGATACGTTGGTTTGCTACCACGTGGACCTCGTGGTCGTATTGGTACGATGTCTTCGAGAAACCTATCCTCGAAGTCAAGTGTTGGTACCTATGTCGTTCGTGCCGCCGGGATGCCCTGGTCGTCGTTTGCCCTTATTGTTACAAAACGTTTGCCTGTGATGGACCGGGACTAGCTACCAAACACGCTCGAGATTGTCCTCGCACCTACCCTTTTC
>BLFN01000375.1:1311525-1314025 GCA_014634225.1 Acropora yongei
CGACCTATATTCGTCTTCAACTGCCGCGTGTGCAATACTGGAAACCCACGCAAAGAATCTGGAAGACCTCAATGCTAAAATAAAACATCATGAGTGCCGCAACATTAGGTTAGAACCATACACAAGACGTGAAAATCTAAAAGTGTTTAATGTTCCAGAAGGAAGAGGCGAGTCAACTTCTGCTGAAGATCAATTGAGAAAAGTGATGCGCGATAAACTTAAGATCCCAAAGGAAGATATCGAACAAATCCGTCCCGAACGCGTTCACCGCATTCCTACTAAGAAGAAGACCAGTCAAGGACAGAACTCCAAAGCTAGGCCTATTATAGCTAAATTCAGACTTTTTTTAAGATAATGAGTATGTTTGGTCTTTTGTTAAAAACTTGAAAAACATTAACATTTCAATTGCGAGCTATTTAGAATTTGGGAACGTGGACAAAGTGGCTAAGGGTCCTGGGTTCTAGAAGACGAACACCTCCATATTATTGGAGGATGATGAGTATACTGATGACCTAACAAATGAGTATACTGATGACCTAACAAAAATGTACTTTCCGGCCACCGTAACATTTGGGACTGGATAAAATATAACATAAGAGCTTATGCTATAAAAATATTCCAAAGGAGAGAAACGAAAGAGGATCAAAACTTGAAAAAGAACATACTGAAGCGAAACAGGTTTTCAAAACAAACCCTAATGATTCGAATGGCGACAAATGCAGCTAAGGATAAGCTCGAATCATTTTTATGATGAAAAGGTCGACGGAATAATAATCCAGGCCCGAGCACGATGGCATGAACACGATGAGAAAAGTACCAAATACTTCCTAAACTTAGAAAAAAGAAATCATGTAAAAAAGCATATAGTGAAACTAGTAATAAGCGGCGTCGTAAACACAGCTCCCTATGATATTCTTCAAGAACAAAAACGCTTTTATCGAGAGTTATACAAAAGCTAAAATAGTGTTGCGGAAAACCGTCAGAAGATTGTAAATTTTCTTGAAATTTTAATATACCTCAATTAACCGAAGAACAAAAGTTGACCTGCTAAGGCAAAATTTCAGCTGAGGAATGTTGCAATATCCTCGACAGCTTTCAAACCAACAAAACTCCTGGGAATGACTGCATTCCTATAGAATTCTTCAAAGTGCTCTAGCCTTTAATAAGAGATCCTTTTCAGGTGAAATGTCTTGTTCTCAAATATAAGCGGTAATTACTCTAATAGAAAAAAAAAAGGAAAAGATCGTTCATATATTGAGAACTGGCGTCCAATCTCTCTCGTAAACGTTGACACAAAAATTATGTCTAATTTGATCACCACTAGAATTAAAAATGTTCTTCCAAACATTATTCACCATAACCAAACTGGATACGTGAAAGACCGATATATCGGCGAAACAATTAGATCAGTTTTCGATATCATGGATTTCACTGCAAAAGAAAGTATTCCGGGACTGATGACATTTATTGAATTTGAAAAGGCCTTTGATAGCGTAGAATGGAAATTTCTTCTCTATTGTTTGAAATCCTTCAATTTTGGCCCTAATTTTATCCATTGGGTCCAAACGTTCTACAGAAAAATACAAAGCTGTGTAATAAACAACGGACTTTCATCTGAATCTTGAACGTGGGGTACTGCAGGGGGACCCGCTCTCTCCTTACCTTTTTATAGTTACTATAGAAACATTAGCAATTTTGATTCGACAAAACAAAAATATCAAAGGTATCTCTATTGGGAATGAGGAGACAAAAATTCTTCAATACGCAGATGATACGACAACAATACTTGCCGACACAAGCTCTGCTACTGACTCTTTTTAGGCTGTTAGGGGATTTCAAGATTGTCTCTGATTTAAAGATTAATTGTTCCAAAACGGAAGCTATGTGGATAAGTTCTTCAAGAAACTGTAAAGCGCAGCTTTCTGGAATTAAATGGCCTAACGAACCGATAAAGGCTTTAGGAATGTATTACACGCATGATCAAAACTTGCTTCTTGAAAAGAATTTTATAGAGAGAGTAGACAGTATTCAAAACCTGAGTAGAACTTGGTCCTCTAGAGGACTTTTTATTTATGGCAAAATTATACTTATCAAATCTCTATTAATCCCGAAATTCGTTTATGTGTCATCTTTATTACCCACCCCAAAAGAAATTGTAAGTCAGTTAAACCAGTTATTATTTCAATTCTTATGGAATGGTCCTGGTAAAGTCACTCGCAAATCAGCGATAAATGAATACTCCAACGGAGGATTAAAGATGATTGATTTTGATAGCATGATAATATCGCTTAAATTGGCATGGCTTAAAAGAATAGCTAGCTCAAATGATGGCACCTGGAAAAGGTATCTGACACATCATCTAGAACGCTTTGGCGTTATATTCTTTGGAATAACAAACAAATACTCATTAATAATAAAACAGTTTATTATAAAAGCTATTTCGAAGCTGGTGTAGTTCATATCAGTGATCTATCCTTTAACTTAAAAAACAAAGATTCTT
>BLFN01000375.1:1371005-1373855 GCA_014634225.1 Acropora yongei
TTCTAAAGAAAAAAGAAGATAAAAAAAATAAACAACAACTAAAATATACAGGTTGTCGTGTTAGAATGCCGAGCAAGAACGAAATAAAACTAACAAACAATCAACTGCACAAAAAATCTTCTAGTAAGTCACCGCGCATGCTCAACTGATATGCACGCAAGTAGGGCGTTTACGAAACGAGGACAGCGACGGCAGCGAGAACGCCACAAAACAATGGGCTTAATGAGCAGAAACAATTGCTTTGCCTGTGTGTTTTACATTTTGGCACATTTCTTTCTGTCCTCTGCAAAACAGCAACGTGGAAAGTCCAAATGTTAGGTCTTCTCGGGAACGTGAGCGAATGACGGCAATTTTTTTTTTTCATTTTGCTCACTTTGACGTTGTCTATAGCAACTTAGTTGCTGGAGAGTTCTCTAGCATTTTCCAAGTTAAACATTTAAAATTTGGAATGATTTCGAAAGAGTTACAAAACAGAGAGGTTATATTTTTAAATGACGTTCTCGCTGCTGTCGACCTCCTCGTTTCTTAAACTCTCTGACAATACAGTAACACAACACAAAGTCAAGTATAATGAAC
Source organism: Acropora yongei (assembly GCA_014634225.1). Lineage (NCBI taxonomy): Eukaryota > Metazoa > Cnidaria > Anthozoa > Scleractinia > Acroporidae > Acropora > Acropora yongei. Next base: position 1,371,582 of record BLFN01000375.1, read on the forward strand.
AAAATCCATACATTTCTAAGAAGTAAAAATTACGGATAATTATGCTTAATTAGCAAACGTTCAATAAATTAGCACGACTGTTTATTACACTTTATTTTGTATTGCTCGGATAAGTCACACAAAATAAATACGTTACGAGGTTCGTGATTATTAAAACTAGATCACTGGGTAATGCCATTCTAAAGTTTTTATTGGCTTTGCCATCACCTTTTTTTTTTCATTACAAAATTACGTACAATAATTTGTTGGTGTTTTTAATAAAAAAATTATTCCATTCGAACTCGCGCTTGTTCGATACGAGAGGATAGCACTACGCGCCTCGTCTAGTACTTAAACTAAACTTACCCGAAATAGTAGTTTTATCTCTTTCTTTTTGATGTTGGTTCTTGCCTATTGATCGCTGTATTTACTTAACCCAGATGTAAGCAAACCCCTTTATACCTCCCTTCCCATTCCTTTCAGTCCTTACCTCAAGGGATGTCCGTGAATCCTCTAGAAACAGAGTTGTCTACTTTAACGATTGCTACTGAATTTGGTTTTTCATCGGATTTTTTGTGGAAGGTCCTGGTTTCCTAGCCGTCAGTTTTGGTGCCGTAACATGGTTTCCACTCACCCACGTTTTCAATAACTTCCCCAACAAAGTCATTGATTTTGCGCACATACATGGGGTCTATAGCTAATCTGTCGGAGGTTGCTGAAAAAAAAGAAGAAATTGGTTTGGTTCGAATACAATTATTTGAAGCCACGCACAATTTATTGTCATTATTAGCATTGTTATCACCCTAACATCATTTTTGCCATAACCATTATTATTAGTATTTCCATACATCATCATCGTCATCGCCGTCGTCTCGTCATCTGGGACCTTCAGCAACAACGACGACGACGACGACGGCAACGGAAACGTCATTTCAAAATGTAACTTCTGGTTTTTGTAACTCTTTTGCGATTATTCCAATTCATTAAACGTGAAAAATGCTGCGATCTGTCCAGGGCATATATTACTGTAAACGGTGTTAAGCAAAGAAAACGAAAGAACAATTTGCCGTCATGCGTTCACGTTCTCGAGAAAACCTAAAATCAGGTCATTTCGCGTTGGGGTAAAAATTGCGATCACAACTGCGGCGATCATTCTTCATTTGAATGTTTCTATTGCCATAAAAAAAAAAAAATTAAATAAAAAAAAAATAAAAACTTAATTCGATTTTGAGACGACGATATGATGACAGCTAGTTGGGAAGAAAGTATATTTCCGTATTGGACTACGTCGCCTCATGACTCCGCCCAATACGGAAATATATGTTCTTCCCAACTAGCCGTTATTATAAGGCCTGGCATGTGTCGTCTAAAAATCGAATTTAGTTTATACTTTTGTTGTGGTTCAACATTTCGCTATCGAACGTTAAAACAGCACGCTCTCTCCTAAGCAAAACAATTGCTGTTCAGACTGACTTGAAGTGAAAATATCGCTTACACGGCTGACTCCTCAATCCTGAAAATAATAATTTCTTTTCAAAGCTTTAAATTACCCATATTTTTCGGTCATTTTGTCCAACTCACAGCCAGTGACCATTTGTTTTTTTCTATATGCAACAGCATCAGTCGGTAATCCCATCTGTTGACCAACTCCAAGCACAGAGGCTTCTAAGAATGTTAAATATCATTATCCAAATGTCCTTTTCTAACAGGATTGTTGTCTTCTTCTGGGATAAGCCCCCAATTTCAGTAGCCTTTCGCACGTCGCCCTGCCACGTACGCAAGCTTTAACTGTGTATGATCACATACAACTCAAACGCAGTTTGTGTTAATCCACGGGCAAATTTTCTCTAAAACTCTTGAAACTTGTAAAACAGAAGTCGTCTTTTCCATTTAAACTTGCAACATCGCTCAATTTCCGTAATCTCCAAACTTGTGATCCATATTTCGTTCCCTTATGTTTTGAGAACGGAGGTATAATTACGTAATAAAATATAAAGATTTCTATAATGTGACAAATGTAAAACTTGCCCTTCTGTGAAGACAATTGTACTTTAAACGCGAACTAAAATAGTGCGAACACTCTGACCACGTGACTGATGACGCCATCTTCTTTGCATTAATATGCCCAAAATTGTGAGGAGAAACGTTACTTCCACTCAAAGTTTTGATCTCGTGTCGTCTTCACAGCGCTCAACCACGTCTTCCGAATTATCATTATGCAGCAGTAAAAACTATCTGTATGCTATACAGTTAAAAGGAACACAGGGCGCCAAGGCGTGGCCTGTGCTCCGGCTA
>BLFN01000375.1:1422777-1435277 GCA_014634225.1 Acropora yongei
CATACATTACCTATACGGGTATGTGCCACCCAACGGGGTCACGATTTTGAAGCTCCTGATTTAGAACGGGGTATCCATTTTAGAGGCGTTTTCTAGAACGGGGTATAAAAAAAAATTGTGGGTCACGGCTTTATCTTCAGCTAAAAATTGTTGTTGATTATGAGGAAGCATTTATTTGATGTATAAGTCGAACAAATAAAGAAATATCTTTAAAAAAAACAGGGTTATTTCAATTTACAAACTTTCTAGAACGGAGTATAAAAAATTGGCCCATTTCTTTATAGAGTATAAAAAATTGGCCCATTTATAGAGAGGGGTATCAATTTTAGGGGAATTTTTTTAAAGAACGCGGTGCCAATTTGGAGTACCGGGTGGCACATACCCACCCAAAAAATACCCAAGTGCCCCCTCATGGTAAAACCCCTTACGAGGCAGGGCTTATAGAGGCTAGTTTATGGTAGCTGTATGCTCACCTAACAAGAGCCAATGACAGGACGACGGCAACGAGAACGGCGCTTAAAAAGTGAGTTCGCGTTCTTTCAGTCTTTATTGCCAGTCGGGCTATCAGCTTGTCAGCCTCTCAGGGTCAGCGGGGTGGAAGTGAGGATATTCAAGCGTTTATATATAATTTTTGAGTTTAATTAATGTTGGGTCAAGACAACCAATGTCTACAGTTACAAAACTGCACTGCAACACAATAGTCTAAAACCATATTCCGTTTAATTTCATGTATTTATGTTTCTTTAACGTTTAGTTTCTTGTATGGTATCAAATACACGCGTTCGTCAACATTTATTTTTGTCCGTTTCTGCCAACAATTGAAACTGCGTTAACTGGTCCACGAATCAAATTTGAATCAAAAAGAGGTTTTTGAATACAGAATTCATGAAGTAAAAAAGTACCAGTTGCTAAAAATTACAATGTATGCATTAACAGGATTGCAAAAGACATATTACACGTATAACAACTAAAAAAGAAAAGTTTATCCTTTTTGAATTTTGGTTTTAAGACTCTTCTCCATGTTTTCTACTTACAAAACGAATCTCATTGACGTGCCTCTGTGCTTTAAAAATATAAATAAATACATCACTATACTGTATATTTAAAGAACACGGAGGAGGACATAGTTTGCATTTCAGTAGCGGACTCAACTCCTTTTTCGAATCACATGACTTGCATATTCAGAACAGGGCTCTTCTCAACATTCCGTATAAAAAAATTAAAAAAAAAAAAGAATGAAATTAAGACAAACATACGGTGTGGTTCTGTCCGAACTAGTGTATTTTTATATAAAATGCTAACTCATCGACCCAATGATCTCCCTGGTTGTCTTCAGCATACCAAGGCAGTGGCGGATCCAGAACTTTTTTTAGGAGACGGTGCACTCGCCTCTTGCTCTACTTCAACACCAATAAACCACATACTTTTCTTTTTTCTTTGCAGAGTACCAGTTGTATTAAAAAAACCGCAGGTCCTCTAAGGGGGGGCGCCCACACCCTGCACCCTCCCCTAGATCTGCCCCTGCAAGGCATCCGCACAATATGTATGCTGATGACACCACAATATGCATCCTCCCTATCAACAGACCTATTCACCTAACTCAATGTTGTACCCAATTCAAACCCTTTGGGAATAAAACGTTTTATTATATAAACTGCAGTGTTTTACAAGGATTTCTACCACGCAGAAATGTGGATCACACGTAAAAATACGATATTTTTAAATGTGAAATTATAAACCAATCACATTTCAGTAATTTGTGACTACGTAATCTCTGAGAAAGTACCCAGATGTCTTGCTGTATGATCGAAACATTATCGGTTCTTCCTTGGCAATCGTCGGTAATCTTCGGGGAAAGTTCAGAGAATGTTTGGAAACGTTCGGAAAGTGGTCGGAAATCTTCGGGAAATAGTGAATAACGTCGTCACGAGTATGTTTATATAATGGAGACATCGTGGTCACATTCGACATGTGAACACTCGAAGATAAATTCCATATCTCCGCGCGACCATGTATTATTCTCTATTTGTTTCAGTAATTTCCATATCATTTCAATGCGAATGCCAAATTATAATGCAAATACAATACACGGAGAATCTTAACCCCTGGATATTTGAATTGGGTACAACATTGAACATCTGCTGAACTATGCATTTGCCAAGGTAAACAGTGACCTTACACGTAGAGGCAGAGGAGCGTTTTGAAACGACGGGGGGATCATCTTTCACTCAGCCATGGTATACCTCTACTCAAATTTTCCAAAATACCCTTTGCACTCTTTTCTCGTTAGCAGAAGCAACCCTTTTTGCAATCACTGACAGTGTCTAGTGTGTCCGTAATCAATTTGTGACAATGCATCAATAGGCAGTTGTTTTGGCGGTCCTGCTTCATGGTGCTTCTTAGGTACGGTCCTTGAATAGTTTGAGGGCAGAAAATGTACACTCTGAACCTCTCCTAACAATGTCACTCCCCCAAAAAAATATATTTGGAGGCTACGGACCGCCTGACCCCTCCCCTGCACGGCCGCCTATGGTTAAAGATTGGACGAGGACTTCTATGGAATTCATTACCTACCGAAATAAAGGCACCCGAAACAAAAGCTATTTTTGGAAGAAAACTGGCCAATAGGCAAGAAAACTGTTGACTACAGATTTTGTCGTCTCTTTTCAAAGTATTTGCAAAATTTACGTCTGTCCCAATACGGCTTTCACGTAAAGAATTTCACTTATGAAATTATCGTATTCAAATAAAAGTACATCAATCAATCAATTAATAAATTTTATCTGCTTGTCTTTGACAATTTTCGATAGAGTAAACTTTATTTTAAAATAAAAGGCGTGTGGTTAGTTAAACTATATCTTCTCTTCTTCAGTTGCCTCTTTCTTCCTTTGTTCCTCTTCTTTATTTCTATTTTTTTTTTACCCTTATAGCCTGATGATAATAAGTACTTTTCATTTTGAATGCACTGAGACTGTTTTCGTATTTCACCTACCTGGTATTTACTACGTACGACATCTAGCTACTTCCAGAGAATTGCAGAGTTACATCATCTCCAATGAGTACAAATGGAGCCCATTATTTTATTTCACTGAAGTCTTCAGATTCTCTCATGCATCTCATGGCTCGGTTCAGAGATTCACTGGCACTTTTACCCTCCACCAGATGTTGATAAAACTTTTTCATGAACTCCAGCGTAGCTTCGTCATCAATGGCCCACAGTGTGACAAGAACAGAACGAGCACCGGCGCCTATAAATGCACGCGCGATACCAACCACACCTTCAGCCTTGATCTCCCCGCGACCACTGTGACAGCAACTAAGCACAACCAGCTTCGCTTGCAGCTTTGCGTCTAGCACATCTTTCATCGTTAACAAATAATCTTCATCTTTAGGGATCTTGGATTCTCGTGAAGGGTTCGGAGACAGGGCAATCTCTCCAGTTTCCATTCGACCATGCGCCGCGATGTGTACCAGCTGAACTGTTGAGAGGCGTTTCAACACTTCATTCTTCGAAGCGTCTTTACCAGTGAGGGGTATAACATCGAGAATTTTGCCAATCATATCTACCTCGTCTTTGGCGCTTGGCAACTCCTCCAGCCTTATCCCATTGGCAGGAATAACGTCCTGCACCCAAGGATCTCCCACAAGCAACGCAGAAGGCTTGACGTGATCTGTTGGACGATCGCTGATCATTTTCAAGACAGTCAACGACGGGGTAACCCTTATCCTAAACGATTCAAACGGAAAACTAGAATTTGCGTCCATGAATGCAGCAAAAGGAGCCAACCACAATGGACCCTCAGGAACAATGATTATCTCATCACCATGAATCAAGTCTGCGATCGGGTCGATTATGATGTCATATAATCTCCTTAAATGATGTTCCTGTGACTGCAATGATGTTATATCACACGGGGGCTCTTGGTCCAGAGCCTTACTGCGACTTTGCAGTTTTTCCAGCGAGCGATCTTCGCATTTTATTCTGCCTCTTACACCAATGGCATTAAACGTACTGTCAACTAATCTCTTGACGGATTTGAGAACGTCGCCTAGTGCGTTAAAATCTCCGGCTTCTTTTGCTCTTTTGTGCACATTATTGTCATTTTGAATTACCCATGTATTTATAACGCCTACTTGGAAAGCAAGAAATATTGTGTTGCACGGAATACCACAAAGCGTTTCATCAGGTGTCTCTTTCTCCGCACTTTGATACGCGTCAGTTGTTTGAATTCCATAATAGGATTTCAAAAGATCTTTCAAAGCTTGCGCTCGTCCCTCCTCAGCAGCACAAAGAGCCTCTACAGGCCTGTCCAGTTTCAACAAAATCCTACTCAAAGAAGTGAATATGTCATTGTGCAATTCTCGTAGGCTGATTTTCCATTCATCTTCTGATTCCAGACGATCCCTAACATCATAAAACGCCTTTAAGCTGGCCTGAAAATATTCGAGAGCCTCGTGCAGGGAATCTGTCGATTCAAAAATGGAACCGAGTTTGGCATACGCGTTTCCTATCTCAACCTTATCTTCCACTTCTTTGGCGATTTTAAGATGCAGCTCCGCATAATGCTTGCCTTCAAGCTTATTTCCAGAACAAAGGTAAGCATTAGCAAGACTACCATATGCTTTTCCTTCTACAGCCCTTTCTTTAACTTCTTGGGCAATTTTAAGATGAAGTCCATAGTAATCTATCGCTTTGGTGTAATCTTTGAGTTCACAACAAACATGCCCAAGGTGACCATAAGCACGCCCTTCTCCAGCTCTATCTGTCACAGCTTGAGCAATTTTCAAACGAAGGTCATAATAGGTTCTGGCACTTTGGTAATTGCCAAGTTGTAAGTAAGCGTTGCCAATACTACCATAAGCAATTCCTTCTCCATACATGTCGCCCAGTTCCTTGGCAATTTTTAGACGCTGCTGGTGACAGTCTATAGCTTTTTCATAATCTCCAAGTCTAAAAAAAGCGCTGCCAAGGTTGCTATAGGCCTTACCTTCTCTTAGCTTGTTATCCAATTCTTTTGCAATTTCCAGAGCGCGGTTTTGGTAGTCTATGGCCTTTTTGAACTCTCCCAGACAGTGATAAGTGCCTCCAATATTGCTATAAGCGACTCCTTCATCAGGCCTGTCTTTACGTAACAATGCAAGTTTTAGATGCCTTTCATGGTAGTCCACGGCTTTATGAAAATTTCCAAGTCTGGAATAATCGTTGCCAAGACTACCATACGCACGACCTTCTCCGTGTCTGTCTCCTCTTACCTTAGAGATTCTAAGGAGGCACTCGTGGTAGAACACCGCCTTTTTGAAAAAACCGAGACAGTAATAAGGGTTGCCAAGGTCACCATACACGTTTGCTTCTCTAATTTTGTCTTTCACTTCGGTTGCAAGTGCAAGACAACGTTCATGGTAACCAATAGCTGTTTGGACATCGCCCAGACAGCGATATGAGCAGCCAATACTACCCAGCAACCTTGCCTCGGCTGACATGTCTCCCAGTTCTTTGACAATTTCTAGAGAGCGCTCAGAGCAAAATATAGCCTTTTTGAAAAAGCCAAGCTCATGATAAGAAATGCTAAGACTGCCATACACGCTTCCCTTTATCTCTCTACACCCGCTATTTGCTTTTGCAATAACTGTTAGGCATCGTTCATACCAGTCGATTGCTTCTTTTGAATGTCCAAGACTGAAGTACGCATGACCAAGATAACTATAAACGTGACACACTGTCGACATGTCGTCCACATCCCCAGCTAGCTTAAAGAATTGTTCATAGTAGCTGATGGCAGTTTTAAAATCTCCCAGTTTGTAATAAGCATGGCCAAGAGAGCCATAAACATTTGCTTCTTTAGAACGGTCCCCAGTTTGTCTGGCATTCTTAAGGCAGCGTTCATAGAAATGAATCATTGGGACTTCGGTGTTAGGTTGAGGATCGACACATTCCTGTCAAAATTGGTAAAATGGTCATTTTTAGCATCGACGACGAGAAAGAGTATGGGTACCAGTTCCTGTTGTTCTCATTGCCGCTTTCATAGTTCAAACAGTCCTTTAAGAGGACATGAGCTTACTCGTATAGTAATGAATAGTCTGTACAGAAACCACGTGGTTGCAAAAAAAAATCGTTCCTAAAGGCATTTACGTTTTGTAGCGACTTCAAATCGGCACTCGCACTTTTTCACTGTTTGTTGCGTGCTGTAAGTGCTTTATTATGCCAGTAAAATGTAGGTTTGGGGTCGGGGTCGGGTTAGGGTTGGGGTTGACAGTAACCCTAAACTTAACCCTAAATAGCGTTCTTCAAAAGAGATAGACTCCGATCCCACGTTTTACTGACACCCTTCTGAAACCAATGGCGGACAATCCGAACTGTTCGAGTTATCGTAACGTCATGTGCGACTTGAAATATTATACATTTACTGTGTTCGTAACGGTCCCTCTTGGCTTGATTCAAGTGACCGGGAGAAATGCCTCATGAAACACAGACGTTTCCACCTTTTGATCCCAAATGTCGATAAAATGTAAGAACGATGAACAAAGCTAACTTACAGTTTGTTTTAAGTAGTGTTCTGCGTTAGTAGTGTATTTAACAATTATTCCTCGGGCCCTCATAGCCTCTGAGTCAATAGCCCATGTGGCTGAATAATTGTTTCATTAAAATCCAACAAGTTGGTCAAAAATATCGAAACAAAACAACTTTAGCTTGCAAACGCGATTCAGTCACCACTGTTTTGGTTTTCAAAGCCGGCGCTTTTCGCTGCTAGTGGGCTATAACATATAGCCTGGTAGTAGCTCAACCAATCAGAACGCTGCATTTATAATAGATCACTATTTCACTATAATGTGTATTAATCGGGGGTGTCAGCTTCAAGCGACTGAAAACCCCAGAAAAACGCAGAACACGACATAAAAGATAGGGTAAGTTGTCTTTATTATCTTAATTCTTATTTGATATCAACATTTGGGATCAAAAGATGCAAAATTTTATGAAGCGTTTCTCTCGATCACTTGGATCAAGGTGAGGGCGGGCGTTATGAATTACAGTTAATGCTCAGTATGAGGCCACATGATGCCTCGAACAATTCGGATGGCCCGCCTGTGCTAAAACTCCCTGATCATGTCAATGACGTCAGTGCCATAAATGTGCACAATCAAAAAGCAGGTATAACGAGGGAACAGAATAGGATACCGGTAACTGTAAGCAAAATGAGCTGAAATTAGTTTTTAAAAAAATAATGATCCACGTGTTTGAGTCTTACACTTTCTTTTAAAGTTTCTCTCGTAGACAGGATTATTCGTTTCTCTTGTGCGTCCATTGATCTCTTCTTTATCTCCAACAACGTTTGGTGGTTTTTGGAAATCTTCTTAGAATTAAGGTACACAAAAAACACACAGGCAACATCTATTGATGACTATAAATTGAAATTTTGTTAATCTGCTGCTTTTAGTGAAATGAAGAGTCGTGTATGAGAGGACAACAGACGTACCCTCTTACAATACATTTTAACATGTGAACAGTAAGCTCGGACGTCAGCACACAAAGGCGCCACTGGCAGCCGTTTTCAGTTCGTTTGTGAGCTTACTATACCCACCCAACTCATGATGTGAATGATGTGATGAGTGAAGGAACAACACCGAAATCTAAGCCCCCCACTCTTTTCGAACAGTGGTGTGGGTTCTTTTACGTCCCACAAGAACCAGATAAATGTAAGTGCTGTGAGAAGGAACCTACGGTCTTTCGTCCTTATCCGAGAAGACTAGAAAGTTTGCAGATGTCATTACAAAGGCGGCACTTTCTTCTCAGTTATTTAAAGACCCTGAGTTTTGGTCCAGCCGGGGTTCAAACCCGTGACCTTCAGCTCAGCAGACCGGCGCTCTCCCAACTGAGCTAATCAGGCGGCGGTTTATAGTTTGCAACTGAATGCCCCTCTAATAATGCCAATCGCCTTTTGCGCACCAAGAGCAGATCATTTGGGCTGCCTGGATGAGTTGACCAGCTAGCATATTCTGTAGCGTGCGAGCAAGCTTTCCATTTGGGGGATATCGTGCAAAGTAAGCGCCCGAGAGGCAAATACATGGATTTGCGTCTTCGTTCATTTCACTAATATAATAGCTTTAAGGTAGCTTCGTCATTAATATAAGCGCATCGAGCTGTGCGTGACGAACTTTTCTTCATTACATTTTAGGCTTTAAAATGATGGCTATGACGACAATTTGGATAGAACTCAGTACAGATATCACTCAGCAACAATGTGATGTGACCTGGAAGTCATTCGACTGCAGAGCACGGTTTGGAGCATATTATAGTGCTTCAAAAACTAAAGAGTACCTCTTAAGGAATAGCAAGATTGACAATAGGCCTTGGTTGTAACAATTTGGAAATATCAGTCCCGGAAAATTCGAATTGGTCGCTCGATAAACGTCAGATAGAGCTGAATTCGTTTTTGAAATTCCAATTAAAGCAGTTTCACCCATGAATTTCGAAGGACTTTCTAGTTAAGGTTTTCTGCTCCAACGATTTGTTTAAAATTTAAATGACATACTTATTATATCAATAAAAGTCGATACGGGAATTTTCAGGGAAAACACTTTTTACTAGAGGCGATTTTCTTTGAACAGTAGGATCCATTTAAGCGCTAATTTCGTAAAAAAATGTTTACTACCAGTAAAATCGGATTATTTCATATTATTGCTGAATGACATCTGTAGTTCCTTCCAAAGTTTCGAAGCCATCACGTTAAAGCCAAAAAGGTTATGAAAAAAAGTTCGTCATAGCTCAATGCCACTCTATATATAACGGAGCCACCTTGAAGGACTGCTTCGTTTCTTTATCCTATAAAAAGGGCTTAGTTACAGAGAATAAAGGTTTTAGGCTATTCATAGCTTCATCTTCGGTGCTAAAAAACACTCTACTGACAGTGTCAATAGAGTAGGACTTCAAGCAAATTAACAGCCATAATAAATGGCAGTTTCAAGCAAAGGCAGTCCTAAACTTTTCATCGGGATAGCGGGTCAATTTCTTCTTCAAGTTCAGAAATTATTGTTTGCGGATGGACTCCTTCAAGCTAGCAATGGGCGCCTCTGCCCGAAAAAAAGTCCAGATTTCCAGAATTCTTTCCAATGAAATATGCTATCTGTTGTAAAAGGATACTGCTAATCCTTTGTCGCACCAGTTGATGGCTTCTTCGTACAGACCCAGTTCAAAGCAAGCACAAGCTCCTGATAATTAAAAGTAGAATGCATCTGAAAACTCAGATTTCAATAGGCCACTTTTGATATATCAAACTTCAGCATGATAGCGAGTCTTAGGGGGCACAAGCAAAGAAAATGAATAAAAATGAATAAACTTTGTTTGTGTCCTCCAAGACTCGCTATTATGCTGAATGTTAATATAGAAAGTGGCCTATTAGAGATATGGACTTGAATAAAACTTAGTGCCTTTAACACTTTAGTTTCTTTGAAGCATTCAGAAATATAGTTGTAAGCTTCTCAACCGTTTTTTTTTTTTTTTTTTTTAACCCAAAGGCACTTCAGTGTCCATTCTAATCTCATATTAACTTGGGCTTGGCTTCCTCAAAGGATGGGCAAAGCAATGACCTAGTATATATACGGTGCGCGCGAACAAAATTTAAATAATCAAAAAACGTCAATTGTTTTCTCAGACCGTTGTTAAGTTCACTCTTCTCGATATTTTTTTTCTCTATGGAGGTACCAATATAAGCTACAAATTGAATGCCAATAAACCTTACCTCTAGCTATAGCTTTGATGTAATGTGGTTGCAGTTCAACGGCAGCTTTTGCATCGTTCAGTGATTCGTGATAATTAGCTAACAAAAGAAGAAAATCAGTTAAATACGAATACAGGGATTTTTTGTTCAACTATACATGAGCTGATAAAGAACCTTACCTTGGTAAAAATAAGAAGTTGCTCTGTTGCTGTGTAGTTTACTGTTGAGTTCATCGTCTCTGCAATTCACATTAATTCCTTCTGTATAGAACTGTATAGCGTTGGTGAATTCTCTCTTTTGATATTCCGCATTACCTTCGTTCTTGTACACCTCAGCTATTGCTAAAGAAAGACATTGGTACAGAATAGAAAGTCATGAAAGTCATTTTTTTCTAATCAAAACTAAGTGTTTTTTTCTAAACGAAAGGAAGTGTAAATAGTGTTTTGACGAAATAGTTTTTTTTTAATTGAAAAAAATTGGATTTTAATGGTTGGTATGTTATAAATAAAATATGTTCGATTTTTTCCTAAAGGTGGCCCGAAGCTATTCATATGCGTGTTGGTCAAGTCTTTTAATCGCGTTTTTTGGCAGAAAAGATTGAACCGATTTCTCCGATTTTTGGCATTTCTAATAAATAATGATTGAAGTTGAAACTGTTATTGATTTTCTTTTAGGTACAAAAGCGTTTGAGTTATCGGCCTCTATTGAAAACCTTAGCTATCTTGCTGAATTTGCGGGAAAATCTGTCGTGGGATTTGGGAGTTATTTTCATTTTTTGTAAAAAACGAGGTTTTCACAAGCAAAAATCTTTGCACTAACAGATAAGAAACCTTGCAATAGCATTTTCTTTATTTCACCAGTGAAATTACAAATTATCATGGTGGGCACGCAAGCCCAAAAAAACACCGGGTTATTTGTAACTTTCTGAGTTTTTATTCAGTTATTCTAAAACTAGGCACCAAGAAAGAACTCGTCATTCTCTAAAATTCTATGTTTTTTGTTTTTGAGATTTTTGCATTTTTGGCGGGAAAATGATGTCACGAATTGTGTGCCAAAATTTGGCTTTGCTAACATGGGATATCTAATGTTACCATTTGAAAGAACTTGTCACAAGGATCTCAAAACCGAAAAAAAAATTGAAATATCTCTATCCACTCAAAAGGTATGAAGTTTAGAAATGGGAATTTTCCGCCATTTTGTTACTAAAAATAGCAAAAACTCACTTTTTAAAACGTCATATCTTTTGATTGGATAGACATATTTCAAAACTTTTTTCAGTTTTGAGATCCTTGTGACAAGTTCTTTCAAATGGTACCATTACACATCCCATGTTAGCAAAGCGAAATTTGGAACACAATTCGTGACGTCATTTTCCCGCCAAAAATGAAAAAATCTCAAAAACAAAAAACATAGGATTTTAGAGAATGACGAGTTCTTTTTTGATGCCTAGTTTTAGAATAACTGAATAAAAACTCAGAAAGTTATAACTGACCCCGGTGTTTTTGAGGTCTTGCGTGCCCAGCGTGTCACTGAAAGTTCAAGCCAAAATTAAGGAGCAATCAGTCACCCGTGATATTATCCTGATTGTGATTTATACTAAAAAGACCTATTCATTTCACCTCTTAAGGTATCGTTGTCGAAATCCAGTTCTCTCTCCGGAAATTGTACAACTCCATCATCTTCTGGAACTTTCATAGTAGAATTTCTCTCCATGACCTATAAATTTTTGCAGTCCTTGATTTACATTATTATCATAATTACTGCTTTTTACTTAGTCTGCGGGTGCCATGAGAAAATTTTTTGACACATACACTGGTTCCAAGACCCTTCGATCTTCCGAGATGAGTCGGGAAGAGGAAGAAGCCTCTAAAACGTTCTAAAACGTTTCTAAAACGTTCCGTTTAGTCCATGGGCCTTAGGTTTTTTTGGTTTTCCTTTTAGAAACGCACACACCTCTTCCTATTGCATCAACAGTTCATACTGAGCAAACTCCAAATTCAAATGTTACCAAGCCTCTCAAGAAGATACATCCTCGGAGACCCAGGGGCAGTTAGTAGGGACGATAGGATGAAAGTTTATTTTAAGATCTTACAGCAAACTTTCACCACGAATATTCTATTGTCCCTACTAACTGCCCCCTGGGTCTCCGAGGATGAAGATGATAGGGCCAAACGGAAAAAGGACCCAGCCTCACTTTTGAACTAACGAGCATGAGACCTCTGGAAGTTGTCATTCCAAAAAAATGCAAATGAGCTTTAAAACCATTTTCTTATTTCATTTTCTATTATTAATTTAGGAAAACCATTAAAATATATATTCGCAAATAAATTTCAAATAGTGCCTGATCGATCAGTTAATTAATTGGCTCAGACAATTTTAAGGGTGCTCACCCCCCCGAGCATTTGTAGAGCATTTGTTTTGTTTTGATCACGATAGCGGGAAGCAAGTTGTTAGACGGTTGCAAAAAAAAAAAAAAAAACAAACAAACAGTGGGGTAGGGTGGTGATGGAAACCACACTTCTCTTGCAAAGCATATGTATTAAAAGTATTCTTTATAGAAATATCTATAGCTGTCTGAAAAAAAAATGACAAATGCCCTATCCCCGGGCAGAGGTTTTCTGACAAATTCCTCACCGCCAGGACCGACAAGATGACAAAGGCCTGAAAAATTGCCCAGGAGGGGGTGAGGATGGGCACGCTCAGAATTACCTGCGCCATAAATATATAATGCAACTTGGTCTCTTGATCGTATTTTAAATTAATGTTATGAATGAGAATACACAGAAG
>BLFN01000375.1:1440277-1442777 GCA_014634225.1 Acropora yongei
GTCACCTGCTTAGCCCAGTTTGTAGAACACAGAAGGATGTGGGCTCAAACCTCAGCCAAACAAACAGTCAGGGACTTTAAATAATTGAGGAGAAAGTGCTGCCTTAGTAACAACATTTACAAATGCTTAGACTTTCTAGTCTACTAGTCCCCATCTCATAGTGCAATCTGACTCCGTGGGACATAAAAGAACCACTAGGGATATACCAAAACTCTGGCAGCAACCACCCCTAGCGTCTGTCCTAATTTAGATATTCACATTATCTCTGCAAAGCCCTAAGAGAAAGAGGATAATTTTTATTAAGGATGTATGTATGTATTAAAAAAAATTGCATGTCAACAAAAACCCTATAAAGCCTAAACCCGTTTATGTCATTATCTTCTGTTGTGGCTGAACTAAACTGTATCTCTTGCTTACATACCTTAGTGATGGAGGAAGCTTGTTAACAAGGAGAAAAAGAGGCCAAACTCCAAACTATGAAGAGTGGAATATTGCTACACCATCAGTACTGAGCTTCAAAGAGAGATTATAAGGTTGCGAAAGGAATCCGGCTGGGGTGCATTTACTCTGATATAGAGAGCCATCATTTATAAACATCTTCAATATTTCTTTCAGTCCTCTGCACTCGCTCAAATCTGTGCCTTAAGCCATTTAAAAATTCAGGTTCTAAGGAACAAAGAATGGACCAGAGTAAAATTAATGGGATACATGTAGGTTATGTAAAACAGTAGACAAGGAGAGGATGCACATGGAATAAGTAAAGCAATACTATCAGAATAAATGACAGGATTTCTGTGACTCAAATTACATTAATTTTGTTTATATGAAAGTGATGCATATATGCATAAAGCTGCCAACAAATCAACCCTGTGTGCCTGAGGTTTTTCTTGCTTTTTTTAAAAAGAGTTTAAACAATATCTCAGATCTAGAGCATGTCTATTATAGAGAAAACTATAATTTCTTGATGGCACATACCTTATTAGAGGAAATTAACGCTGCATGAAATTAACGCGAATTGTTAAAATTCGCGTTAATTTAAGTCGCGTTATTTTTGTTGAGCGTTAACTTCCGCGACGTTAATTAAATACAGCGTTAATTTCCGCGCTCTTAATTTCCAGTATTTTAAGCCCAATTTTGAAACCTGTCCAGACATTCTTGACACTTCAAAAAAAATTAACTACAAGCTTTCTTTCTTTCCATCTACCCTTTATTTTTCCTCTTTCACAAAAGCTAAGGCGAAGGTTGTTAATATTTCGAGTTCATCTTCATCGTTGTCGCTGTCAGAAGTGATGTCAATATCTTCTCCTTTGATTTCGGCCAAGATTGATTACGAAATCGTCAAAATAGTCTTTCTCGACAGAGTATGAGACTTTGGCGCATGGCTCAGTTTTAAATTTCTTGACATCCGGTGTTGAAGTAAATTTGTTCCAGTTTTCACCACCAACTGTGTCTTAATCGCGTTAATTTCCTTTAATGTGAAATTTTACCTCTTCTTTCGCGTTAATTTTATTTATTCGAAACTCGTTTTCCATTAAATTCGCGTTAATTTAAGTCGCGTTAATTTCCAACACCTTAATTTCAAGGAGCGTTAATTTCCTATAATAAGGTACATTATGGTAAATACAAAAACAAGATCTGACCAATCTCTTACCAGTGAAAACCCTTTGTAGCTGCTTTCCAATAGGCACTTCGATGAAGAACCATTAGCCGTGGAAACACTTCGACCACAAATGTTACAGTTACCAAAAGTGCCTTTGCCATATTAGGCTTTCAATAATCACAAAAGTACTGCTTCTGAATGTCTCCCTTCGCTTGACTTGTCAATTCCATGATGTTTAGCAGTTACTTGGGCGTGGGCAGTGTGCCTCAATCACAGAAAGTAAAATTAATCGTTAAATGCTGCACGTGTAAGCTTATGCTTCATAATTGCGAACGTTAACAACAGAACAACACTCGTGCTTGTTGTGAGGGGAGCAACTGAATAAAGGCTATCGTCGGCTTCTGGTTCCCATTGTTCCGATGTCAACTCAAGGTTCTCGTAGTCTTTATAATCGCTAACCGAGTCGCAGGAAGTGTAATTGTCGTCTTCCCTGACAAAACCTTCCTACGCATACGGATTATTCGACCATTCGTCTTTGTTTAGTTTAGTTTAGTTTAGTTAGTTTAGTTTAGTTTAGTTTAGTTAGTTAGTTCGTCTTCACTCAGACCAGGGCCAAGCATCTCTTCCGAAGCAAAATCTCTTGTTTCAAAGGTGTCTTTCATTTGCTCATCTCTTGGCAATTGCTTTGTTGTTATGGCAGCTGATTCAGAGATCAGGAACAAGCACAGATGAGTCGACATCACAACTGAATACTTCGCTAACATCGGACTCCGGATCGCTTCTGTTGCCACTGGGATCGGGTTTTCGACAGCCAAGTCTACGACGACTTCTTCGTGCTGCTTCAAATTTATACGGATTATGTTGATGCATATATTCTCTGTAGAGCCTTCACTATTTCGG
>BLFN01000375.1:1460277-1462777 GCA_014634225.1 Acropora yongei
CTTCCAATTCTATCGCACCGCGAGAACTGCATTCCTGAAGTGAAAGTTCATAAAATAATAATATTCAGAGCTTGAATAAAAAACTTGAATTCCAGCTGGTCTTTAAAACAAGTAGCTTAAACATTTTGCGTGCCCCAGAAATGTTTGCATGCTTGTGTCAGGTGATGACACAAGCATGGTGATCACTTACCCTTGAGGAAAATCTACACAGCCTGGATGACTGGAAGGGACATTTCCAGGCTCTGATGTCACAAAAAACGGATCATTATACGTTTCTGGGAAACTGCCCACCTACTCCTCCCCTAAGCCAACATTTTGCCCTAAATTAGAATTAAGTGTTGATGTTGGCTTATGGGAGGGGTATGTGGGCAGTCTCCCAGAAACATATAATAATCCCAAAAAACCTTTGGACATCACACAGATGTGTAGCGTCCTACAATACATTGTTAGGGATTTGTCACGTGTTCCTGCCCCACTAATGTTTGTTGGGCTGGAAAGTGTGACAAACCCTTAAGAACACCTGTGTAGGAGGCTAAGAGATGTGTTTTAAGCCAATTAAATTCGGGTCAAAAGTTTTTAACATGGGGTGATTCTCAATTTGATCTGTCTCATAGCCTTAAATCATGAATGATTATGGCTGGGAAAAGTTGAGAATCCTAAACCTCAAGGTTGAAAAATTTCAACAAAAATTATTTTTGACCAATAACTGTTATACTCATTTAAATCATAGCGATTTTTTTTTGCTTTCTTTTAAAGGACTGTGAGTTGTGTCCAAATCTTGGTGGAATGTTCAAGAAACAGATACAGGTCAGTGAGTGAAGAAAAGAAAAAAATAATGTTACAAAAGAAAAAATAATGTTACAAATCGCTCTATTTCCGTTCGTTTGTTGTCATACGAAAATCGCTTTAACTGTCTAAGACCAGCAAGAAGCGGTCCTGGGAAAGCAAAATGAGAGAGCTGCTTGCCCAAAGGACAAGCTAGAATACAATTTTTTTTAGCCCTGATTTTGTCACTTATTTTTCACCATCTTAATCACGTGGCCAAACATCAAACTCAACTATTCTTGTCATTTTTTGTTATTAAAATTGATTATCGCTTTATTTATAGTGCTCAGATATATGGACTTCTGTCAGAGGTTCCAGAAGAATGCGATGAGGTATGCTGCAACACTGAGAGACTGAAATGCAACCCATTATATTAACTTTGGTGATTTTAACCGGACAATGTTCTTTGGTTGGCTTTCCTTGCGGGATGTTGCTGATCCGTTGTTTGCTCATTGTAGACTTCATGCAGGGAAACGGACATCAGATAGCAAGGTGAGAAAAACACCAAATACTTGACCATATTTGCAAAACTGCCAGTATGATGTGGTTGGGAATGCTATAATGAAGTAATGGATGAAAAAATATGCCGTGTGACAGAAACCTTCCTCTTAATTTTATTTCTTTATTTATTTAGCCTCACCTAACTAATATACAATCTTTATACATGAATACATAAAAACTATTAGGCAGGGAGACCACTAGAGCCAAACTAATTACAGTGGATCCCTCGTTAATTAAAAAACAAAGCATAAGAATGACTAAAGCTACTGATATATAAACAAGAAAATTAAAAGGAAACAAAACAGAAGTTCAAATTGCTAGAAGCAGCACGTCGGCGGGCACAGTAGAGTCGTCGCTGTGTTGCACCTGAGAAAGATTGTTCTTTAGGTTCTGATGTCGTCAACGTCGTACAGGTCTAGCGCCTTATTGTAATATTGAAGTAGTGAACGCTTTAATGAGGCTAGAGAGATGTGACTTGTGCGTAACGTATTTCTGTGCGGGCAGAACATTCCATGTACGGCACGCGCGTATCAAAAATGAGCCTTGATAAGTAACAGTTCTACTTCGCTTAGGGATATATTAATGAACACCTTTAAAAGACAGACAACTACCTGAAACAGAAATCTAAAGTTTGTTCTTGTTTTTGTTCTTTGAACGAGACACACACCTCCCTAAAATGCCTGCTGTCTGTCAGTCATTTCTTTGATTCTCTACGATATGGACACCTCCCTAAACTGGACACCAAGAGTTGCTCCCTATCGTTCTCCAGCCATTTTCTTTGATACTCTATAAGGCTAATGCGTCTCTTAAACGGCCACCTAGAGTTGGTCCCTGCCGTTCTTAAGTCATTTTCTTTGACTCTCTATAAGACGGAGACCCGCCTAAGCCGGAAAGTAGGTGTTGGTCCTTGCCGTTCCTCAGTCGGTTTCTTAAACTCTCTATAAGGCGGAAACAAAGGGCGCTTTCCATTCGACCAAAAATTCCGGAAATTCCGGGTTGGGGAGCGAATGGAACAGACATTTTCCGGAATTTCATTCCGAAATTTCGGGTGTACCTCGCGAGGTTGGCCTAAGATTCCGGAAAATCGGAATAACCGGAAAATTCCGTTCCATTCGAACATTCCTACTCGGGCCTAGTTTCTCCGAGCCTGGAAGTCGAAATTCAACATGGCTGA
>BLFN01000375.1:1472777-1474131 GCA_014634225.1 Acropora yongei
ACAGCAGCAAAAGACAGACGTTCAATTTAACATCCATGGTCAGGTGTCACTGCAATCGTAAACAAATCTTGGCATTTTTGTCGTGGCCATGTGATCTTTAATTACATGGTAAATTTTCATTGAATTTCATAGGAATAAGCGAACATTACAATTAAAGATTTCTTCAAGATCCGAGTTGCATGCTTGGAAATTTTTCATTTTATTTTAATTTTTAGAGCTTGTATTTAAAGAAAGCAGACAATGCCAACACTTGGTTTACATTAGCAGAAGTTGTTCGGGATTCCTGACGAATCTGGAATGCTTTAGTACCGGATTGGTTTTGTCGTTTACGCACAAGAATACGTATCCGAAATATAAACTTCCCGGTTTGGTGATGTCTCCGGAGATTTTGAATCGGGAATTTAAAGGCGAAACTTTAAATCCGAACACTTCTAAATCTAGAGAGTTTTGCCGTGTGAATAACTTTTTACTCGAATCGTCTCTCGAGTCCTGATATTTTTTCTCCCGGCGATCTTTCTTGTTTGCAGTAAAACCAAAATGGAGGATCTAGTGCTAACATTGCTGGCAGTCCCCGGTTGCCTTTTCCTGTTGCAGGTTCAGGCAATAAATTTTATTATTCTTGCCGCAATATTTCTGAGGAAATGCAAATGATGATGGCAAGGAATTTAACTTGCCTCATTGACATCTGGATCGACTTCAGGCTTCTTTTTTTGGCGGCATTTTTCACTTTGTCGAACCACGAAACAACTCTTACCTTTTTAAATGTTAATGAGCATCGCAGTTTTGCTATGCTACTTAAGCAGTATCGAAAGAAAAGCCTGAAATTTCGGGCCTTTCTTTCGCTACTGTTTAAGTAGCATAGAAAAACTGTGATGATCATTAACATTGAAATTGGTTCCATCCGCGGCTCAAAGGAAATTTCATTTATTTGATAACAGTGTGCTTAGTAGCCATTCCGTCACAAATGCTCTCGGAGTTGTGGTTGTGTGTCAATGGTAAGGAATCAGAATATCCCTTTCAATGCAAATCCCTACGAATCCGAACATGCGAGAACAGATGAATCCGGAAACATTTACGACTCGGAACTGAAAAATTTCCTAAAGTGTAAACCTAGTCTTAGCTTTGCGAATGGCGCTTGTTGGGAGCTGCTGGAGTTTTCAACTTTAAGAATGGTTAGGATTGGGCAGTTGGGAGTCCGAGTGAGCCAGAGAGATTACAGACTAGTGGCAGTTGTGAACCTGTTATCTTTAACCGAAAAAAAGGTGAGTGCGATTTTTTCATCTTTTAACTTTTCCTCGTTATACTCTGCAATAGCTCCAAAAAAAACAGCAAAAAAACAAAAAAAAAAAAAAAA
>BLFN01000375.1:1526485-1531485 GCA_014634225.1 Acropora yongei
TACTCGAGTTGTACCGAGACTTCGCTTTTTCGATGATGATGATTTGTGGAGAGACATTGCTTTGGCTCTCGCACAGGACGACCGTCCCGCGTTCTGGGGTCGTAAGCAGTCCTCCCAAGGTCGATTCAAGATTGCCACAATTCCACTGAACCAGTACAAACCTGAAGAGATTTCACTGGATGTTGACCCCGAAAAAATCACCTTCCCTTGCCTGCATCGATCGGAGAATGAAAACGGATTTGAAAATAGCGAGTTCAAGAAAGTGATCAAGATGCCAGAAGGGATCGATCCGACATCAGTGACGTCAAAACCGAGTGAAGATGGAAGAGATTTACTACTCACGGGAATCAAACGAGTGCAAGAAAACAAAAAAGACGAGGACAAAAACTTTGCGGTCAAGTTGAACTTTAGTGGATATAAACCTGATGAAATCAAAGTCCAACTTAGTGGTCAGGAGCTGACAGTCACTGGAAAACAACGCACAGAGGAGAACGGGTTGCAATGGTCACGTGATTTCCATCGGCGCATTCTTCTTCCTGTTGACGTAGATCTCAGCTCAGTGAGCTCACGGCTGTCCAAAGAAGGCTTGCTAACCATCGATGCACCTCGTGATCCAGCTTTTTTGCCGAGCGAAAGAAGTTTGGACGTCAGGATGGAAGAGGTCGCGTCTCAAATTGAAGATGAAGCAAAAGCGTGAAGTGATGGAGGAGAACATCAAAATCAATAGTTTAGGATTACTCTTTAAAGCAATTGGAGTTGTTTTGCATGCATTTAAGTGTGCTTTCAAAATGATCCCAGTTTCTGATGGTTATGATAGTGGTTTAAGTAGGAATCAAAATTTGTTCAGAGTAGTGAGCAAAATTTTAGTCCGGGATGATTATTGTACCTCTTCAGTACTGTTGTGTACCTCCTATTTCTCGTTTCTAATACAGCGGAAGTTTAAGGAACCTGTTAGCATCGTTAGATTCAGAAATGGACTAGTAGTGTTACAAAATAACCAGACACTTTAGAGTGTTTTGGACTTTTTTTCAATTCAACACAAAAAACATTTGCCTTTCAATAAAAGTGATAATGATTGATTTCAGAACCAAGAGTTTTTATTGTCACATTCCCACATAGATTGTACTCCTTTGCAAACAACCAACGAGAATCCTCTGAGTGCTCCTGGCTAGGCCAGACTGAGCCAGCAAGGTGTGTGATTCTGTATTGACTATGAAGAAGTATAAGAGTAAGAATTACGAAGAAAACGTTCATAAGGTAGAAAAAAATTGAAGTAATTGGGGAGACAAGAGATTTACCCTGATCTGTAAAATTGCAGTTATGAAGGCTCTTGCTGCAACACTACTTTTTTGCGTTATCTTATCAAAATCGTCGAAAGAAACAAATGCTAAAGCAGGGATGATAAAAAGCAATGATCTGATGACAAGAGATGCAAGACCTAAAACTGTATCAAACGCACGTTTTTCTCATCTTGATGCTGAATGCCAATTAAAATGGTGTGATGTTGTCCTTTCTCAACGATGTGACGAAGCATATCTTCACTGTCAGTCCAGTGAATTTAAACGTGGGATTGGGAGGTACAAAAATGCCATTTTCTTTCACCCATTACGTTTTTCTTGAATTAAACAATTTAGTGAGGACATTAGCAACTTTTACTCCCATAGTCAAAGTCGGTTGACTACTGGTTTGCAAGATTTTCAGACTATACATTCTAGTGAAACGGAATTTCATGGATGATTTGGCCGTTTGATGGTAAAGGGTATTTTGTGAGGTTGCTATGTCTCCCAATCTCAGCCTCACTGGTGAAATGAATAATCTATTGAAAAGAACCACACTCAAGCTTAATTATTTCATATACTACTATATTTTTCTTCTTGCGCTTTCCAGGTATTGTGTTCAATGTTAGAGTCTCCGTGTGTCTTCCCTGATGTTTCGTATGTTCATGAGCTGCCATCTGAGGTGAACCTTTGGAAGGTGAGTCACAGAGTTTTGTTCCGGCGAGATTCACGTGAATGCTGGATTCCCA
Source organism: Acropora yongei (assembly GCA_014634225.1). Taxonomy (NCBI): domain Eukaryota; kingdom Metazoa; phylum Cnidaria; class Anthozoa; order Scleractinia; family Acroporidae; genus Acropora; species Acropora yongei. The sequence continues at coordinate 1,528,512 of BLFN01000375.1, forward strand.
TGCCGAGGATTAGCGTGGATGCTGCATTCCTGTTGCTAAGTTGTGAATGCTTGATGCTTTGTTACCTTGTGTGAGGCAATCCTTGGAAAACCGTTTGTGAAAAATTTGTCCAATCATATTGACATGTTGAGCACTATACCAAGCGAAACGTTTGACACTATATTTAAACCATTTTGCATAGTCCATTAAGACCTTCAACTTCAAAATGTTATTTATCAAAATAGATTACACCAAGGTTGTTCACCACGGCAACCACGGTAACAAAAAGTATTTTCAGTTTTGTCTTTTTCGTAACATTTACTCATTAAAGGAGATTTCTCTCGACCTTGCACAAAATCTCGTCATGTTTGCAGTTCAGCTTGAGGATCCATCACATCCAGAAATTTTGAGTTTAATCGTATCGTACTCTCCAGATTTATTTGCAAGTGTTAAACTTACTGTGCAGTGAAAAGTGGATGAGTGCTAATGTCAAGCCGTGGAAACTAATCCGACCTGGAATCGAACATTCCTAACTACCGAATCGAAACGTTGGCACTAGCCTTCACAACAGCCGTTATAGGGGGCGCTTACTGAGTTCGTGATGTAAAGAACGAGTCGGGCATTTTCCCTATTCCCTCGCACCTCGGGCTTCGCGCCACATACCTGGATAAATATGGCCTGTTGTACAGGTTAGATGAAGCTAACGAATGGCATAAGGTTTGCCTATTACCAACCAGTGTTAACTAGCATGACGCCATTGGTTTTGGTATCACTTAACCAATGGCAAGCGCTCACTGCGCCCAGGGAGAAGTTGCTCGAACCTGAGTTTGTACTGAGCAAGTGCCTTGATGTGAACTGGTCATCATGGTCCGAGCAAGTCGTCGGGTTAGACGAAGGCGATTATTCGAGTCACCATTTTCAAGTTAAAAAAGTAAGGACCACGACAAGAACTTCCCAAATCTGCACATTTGACAATCTTTTTTTCATAATTTTAGGAAATATACGACAGATTTTGCGATATAGCCGAAGAGGAAAAAGGATGCATGTTAGAGGTATCGCGCAGCACAACTCGTCTGTTTAACCACACGGCGGCGTTACTTATACCCTGGATGCCAGAGGTTTTTCTCTCCTTGAGCGACAGAATACTGCGAAGCGGCGAGAGAAAGCTCTGGTACAGGCCTTTGAGAACCTCACTTCCATGCCCCGTTTGATCGACATCGAAAAAACGAGTAATTTGATGCGTGACATAACTTACCAGTCAGCATCTTTGGTTCCTACGGTACATTCCTCTTATTTACTTTGATGTCAAATTCAAAACTTCAATGTTCCATATAAAATATGAAAATAAAAGCTCAAATTTGAAATTTTGGATGCCAAATTCCGAAGTTGAATTTTGGCGGACGTATACAAAAAACCTGTAAAAGCCACTGAACGTTTTCTGCCTTCAAAACCTCGATTTCCGAGACTTTGCAGCGTTTCGATTATGACCAGTGGCCACGGGAAATGAAATTGACTGAAATATTGAAAACCTGTTTGAACTAATTTCTGTTGCTAAACCAATCAGAGTACTCGTTAGGACTGACAAGTTCCTGGAACCAATCGAATTGCTAGGGTCAAAATATGACGCGGCATCCTATTGCACCGGCGTTCTCAAAGAACTCAACGGCCTATACCAGAGGCTTTGCCTCTCCTGTTCCGTCGCTCTGAGAGAGAAAAACCTCTGGCAGCCAGGGTACGGTACTTACCCATCCTTTGCAAAGACCTAAACAACGTTACAAGTTCTACAAACTAACGCCCAGAAGAGATGAAGAATCTATTTGTGACAAACACAGATTCCATTGCCTGTTCGTAAAGCAATGCTTATCTCTTCGCAGCATATGGAATGCGTTGTGTGACATCACAAGAAATATCAGTAGAAATGCAATACTAAATAAACAGACATTTATAATAACTTTGATAAAAGGAATGAAAAAAACAGGAAATATTTTTCGAATCGACGATTCCGCCATGATGATCATCATAGAGTATGTTGAAGTACGCGTCACTATTAACCATCCGCGGTCATCGTTTTGCCGCAAACGTTTTCGGATTTTAGCATTTCTGCTACCAAATTGTCCCGTGTTTTTCAGACTGCCTGTAATTAGCGAGTTAGTATTTCGATTGCGATATAGTTAACATTATTTCAGCTCCAGGCGAAAGTTGGAAAATCCAACTCTAAGTGGGACTTTAATCCAAACTCGAAACGACCTGACCCTATCTCGTCAATGGTCAATCATAGTGCAAGTGAATGAAAGGTTAGTTGCTAAAGAAGATGTGGTGCTGCGTCGGTGGGGAAGTTAAACACTGAGATTTGGTATCAAACACGTCGAAACGTCAGCTTTGTTACCTCTTCGCAGTGGAAATTTTGTCCTTGTAAGCTCGTTTGACACCATATTTTGATCATCTTGAAAAGATCGTCAGTAGTTCCATTTAGTGCAATAAAAATTGAAAGGAAACGAAAACACTTTTCTCACTTTATAATTTAATTTATAAGTTATTGAAGCGATACAATGTCGTCTTGGTTTCTATAAAATAAGGAATGCACACGAGAGAGACGCACCCTAATGATTGCATTCACAGTACTCGTGAAGTAATGCATTCATTCAGGACGACTAACCCAATGTTTCGGCACCCTCTCTACAATACACTTAAGTTAAGTGCTTAATCAATCAAATTGACAACGAAATCAAAGATCAAAACCGTGATGTTTTTGATATACAGTAGGACAAAGACATGCATAAAATGTTCAAGAGATGAATATTGTGTCCTCCTTTAAAATACAGCTTCTACAAAAAGCTCAAATTAATTTAAGTCAATGAGGATAAGCAAAATGAAAAACGAGTATATTTCCGATGGTGTCGTTTGCTAACTTGAACGAGTATTACTATAAGGGTGCAGCTCTCTGGTGGATAGAGTTGCGCTGTCAAAACCATTACTTTGTGATGAACAGTGCTAA
>BLFN01000376.1:118771-126354 GCA_014634225.1 Acropora yongei
AGCCAGATGGATTAGACTGAGAGTCGATTTTGAGGAGGGAGGAAACCGGAGTGCCCCAAGAAGACTCTCGAAGTAAGGTTGAGACTGACTGAAACTCAACCCACACACAACATTTTGTAGTAGAGATGGAAGGTGTGATTGATGTCAAGCTATGCCAGCTTGACTTCCCAAACCTGAAAACAAACTCGGGGAGGATGACAACTGGGAGTAACCGTGATAGTAGTTTACTTAGTAAGAGGTTGAGGCTACAGCAGACATATTAGCCTGACATATTAGCCATCGAGTTGTTTTGCAAAGCAGCTAAAATTCATGGCAATACTTTCCAGAACTTTTGTGACAGCTACACTTTAAAGGATGAATATAACCACTGTTTAACAAGTGATTATACAATAATAGTGCCTTAGAAATGTCCATTCGTTTGGTAAATAAGTTGCAGTCATCCTTTTTATATAATAGGTTACCATAGCAACAATATCACCTTTTTAAAACACCCTTAGTTTTCACTTTGAGCTTATTACTAAAAAACGAGCTTGGTGGTGCCCATTTTGTATTAATTAGTGAATCGTGATAAGCACCATAAGATGTAACTTTTTCCAAAGTTTTCAAAATGTCTGTGGAGTGGGTTCAGAGCCACCTTAAATTTTCAGAAAAGTATGTTTTAGCCCAGCAGAAAATGTTTTGGTGTGAATGTATGAGCAAGTTTTAAACCAAGAGAATCAACTGGTCAAAACCCAAAAGTGTTGTTTCATGATGACTGAGTTTCGTTATTATTTCTTATCTTTGACACTGTATGGCCATGCTACAAAGACAAAACAAAGAAAACATTTCATTTTTTACTATGTGACAGACAAGCAGTTAACATGTCAAACAGTTAAGTAATAAACCAGTGATGTACAAACAAGAGGGCACCGAATAATTGAGAAGCAAGGGTGCACTAAACAGTGGAGCAACGGACGAGGAATTACCAAGCAAGTGAGTTACAATTAAGTTACTAGTAAGCAAATCAGCAGCAAACAAACCAGCACCAAACAAGAAACAAGTCAGCAACAAAAAATCAGAGCACCAAACTATATGTGAACAACAAACAAGTGATTAAGTTACATGGAAGTGAGTAACAAGCAAGTGAGCAGGAAAGAAGGGAGTGACAGGAAATCTGTAGAAACAAAGTTGCTGAGGTCATTGATTACCAAATTCCCCTTGAGTGACCGCCGATGCGTAGCAATGCAGGATGGAAGGAAATGATAACTTGCACAGGAAAGATTGTGTTTCAATTGCATCACCCTAAACATGCTCCTGAAAGCATGATAATGGAATTTGCCAGTGACCCACTCCAAGTAAGGCAGTTCTACATCTCACCCAAACTGTTGATCATGATGGGGCTGAAAGAAAGTAATCAGCTCATGATTGTGAACAATTTCACATGCTGATCCACTATCAACTATTTAAATGAATGTGTAAATGCATGCTATTGTAGCCCTCCAATTCCATCCTTGGGGTAGTCATTGAGTAATGCAACAGCTATGTAGCAGAGGAAGTGTTAGCACAGGAGCTGTTTAACAGAAGAAGTGTGTGCCACAATAGCTGTGTTGCAGAAGAAGTGTTATCCACAATCGCTGTGTAAGTGAAAAGTGTCTTACCACAATAGTTGCGTTGGTGAAAAAGTTTACCACAATAGCTGCATGTCTAATAAAAGAAGTGTTTACCAGAGGAGCTGTCTAAAAGAAGAAGAGTTTAAGATAACAAGTCTTTCACAGAAGAAGTATTTACAACAATATCTTTGTAAAAGAGGAAAAGTTCACTGCAAGAGCCGTTTCACAAAAGAAGTATTTACCACAAGAGCTGTGTTGCAGAAGACGTACTTACCACAATAGCTGTTAACAGAAGAAGTGTTTACCACGAGCTATGTCTGGAATAATTTGGCAAAATATTGAGCACTGCTAGAAGCATAATATATAGCCACTTTTGGGAGCACAATCCACCCAGGCCTAATTAAATAGGGCGTGCATTACTGAGTTGTAGAAGAAGTGTTTACCACAAGATCTCTGCAACAGAATAAGTATTTTCTACAATATCTGTGTACAACAGAAGAACTATTTACCACAATAGCTTTGTTGCAGAAGAAGAGCTAATACCACAACAGCTGTGAAAGAAGTATTTTCCTTAAGAGCCGTGTTTAACAGAGGAAGCATTTACCATAAAAGCTGTGTATGTTAGAAGAAGTTAATTTACCACAAGAGCTGGGCATATCAGAAGTAGTATCTACCACAATAGCTTTGTTGCAGAAAATGTGTTTACCAGTGTTTAAGAAAAAGTGTAATACCGCAAGAGATGTGTTGCACCGGAAGTGTGTACCACAAGAACTGTGTAAGTGAAGAAGTGTTTACCACAAGAGCTGTGTAGTGAAAGATGTGTTTACCACAAGGGCTGTGTGACAAGAGAAGCATTTATCACAAGAGCCATGTAACAGAAGAAGAGTTTACCACAATAACTGTGTAATCGCAATGCTGTATTGCAGAAGAAAGTTTACCACAATAGCTGTGTAACTAAAGAAGGATTTAAGGCAAAAGCTTTGCAACAGAGGAAAGTATTGTGACAAAAACTGTACTTGTGGCCAACCATCAATTTTTTCTCTCTCTCTCTTCCTCCACCCACTGATGGATAAGGTACAGAAAGTTTCCTGCAGAGGACTCCAAGACAATTATCTTTTTTATTACTCATGTATCCAAGAACAAAATTTTGTTCTGGAATTTAAGAAATTAGAGGATTGTTGTACAAATGCTACAGGAGCTCCAAATTGCATGCTCAAACCTATTCTGATCAAGAAATTAGCCAAGTCAACAAACTTCGAGAACATAAACATGGATGTGCTTCCTGATATGTGCAAGCTACAAAGAAATGCATGCATGAATGTGTAGATATATCTGATTAATAATTTTTGTTTAAGAAAGCATTTGTGCTAGTGGTTAAGTACCACTAATGTCAGCTCTCCAAAAGCCCCTTTATTGGTCTGTCCACCACGAAGTGCTCACCATCCATGATGGTCTGTTACATGTCTATTTTTCCTTTAAATTCATAACTGTATTCAAAATTCACTAAAAATTATGATTCAAGCTCCTACAACTCCAGATAGTTGTGGTTAGACTGCACTATTCTGTTTTTGCTTTAACAATAGTGTACTGTACATGCCTTCATCTTTCGATGATATGTATTTTAACGTGAAACAACTTGTCTTTCCCTAACTCGGAAAGTAGGTAAACGTTTTGGAAATTTGTAATGGTAATGGAAATGGTAATGGTATTGCATTTATATAGCGCATTTTCTATATAGGTTTATTCAAATGCGCTTGACAACACTTTTTGGGGGACTTTGCCAAACTGCTTTATGGCACAGTTCACAATCTTTTAATGTAACAAGTAGAAATCACAGGTGCCCCCAGAACAGAATGAGTGATGCCAGACCACAACACCGGGAACTCCAATTGCCATATTCTTTACGAATAGTGCGTAGATTTGTTAACATCCCACAGTTATTTGAACCTCCGGCTTATAGTCCTTATCTGAGAAGATTTGAAAGTCTAGCCATTTGCTGATGTGAATACAAATGCAGCACGTATGTAATAACAAAGGTAGCACTTATTGACTTACTAAATCAAGCTTAAATGCCTCAAAATGTTTTGGTAACAAAACTTTGGTAATGGGAGTAAAGTGTTTTTAAAATGTGGAGACAAAGTTGACTTCGATTCACTATTCTAGAGACAGGACCCACTATAGAGGATAATATCTAGTAGTCTTGTTTAGAGCTCTGGCATCTAATTGTCTCATAACAAGACCATTCCATATTCCACAAGTTTTTCCTTTATTGGATATTTTATGCTGTTTATGTAACATTCCATTTGTACTTTTTGTACAAGAGTGCACAAACACTAATCTTGGCACTAGTAATTGGGCGCCTAGACCACTGTAATGGTCTGCTGTACGGCTTACCGGCCAGTTATATTATCAAGTTGCAACGGGTTCAAAACGCTGCCGCAAGGCTCATCTCCAATACCACGCGTTTTGATCATATTTCTCCTGTTATGAAAGACTTGCAATTGCATTGAATTGGCTACCATTTAAATACCGTATAATGTTTAAATTGGTTGTATACACATTCAAAGCTCTACATGGTAGTGCTCCCACATATATTCATCAGTTAATTAGACCTAAGCCACAATCAAATTATAACCTGAGATCAAATACAAAACACTTACTGCTCGATCCACCCAACAAGACCAAGAAAACAACAGGAGAGAGGGCGTTCTTTGCAGCCGCCCTGACCGGCCTGCCCTCCCAGATGAGTTGAGAGCTTTATTAGACAGTCTAAAAACGTTTCTGGTATGGCTAAAAGCTTATTATTTTAAATTAGCTTTTAGCTTTTAACTTTTAGTATTTTTAACATAGGTTTTACTTGCATATATACATATAGATATCATTCATTCATTTTATTGTAATATTATAAGCATTGTAATGTAAAGCCCATTAGATCATATACCTATTTATTTTGTGCTATATAAATGATAAAGTTATGTCATGTTATGTTAACACAAGGTTACAACATGGTACAACTTGCTGTATTTAGAACAGATCCGGTGCTAGCTTTTGCACATTTGAAAGATTCATGCCTGTGTGTAGCTTACTATGGAATGTCATTTTCGTGTGAGTCAGATCACAGTTATTGATCAATTATTATTGTTTGTTGCTTGCTGTTGCTTGATAATTATCTTGTTTATTACTCACCTTTTTTTTTTTATTTCCCAATTTGTTATTCACTTGTTTGTTAAACACTTGTTCTTTATTTTGCTGTTGATGTCTTGTTCCTCAAATATTTGTTTTTTATTATATCTTATATCTTCTTTGTTTACCCAGTGGTTTATTGCTCACTCAATGTTCCCTGCTTGTATGTTATTTACTTGTTTTCTGCTTACTTGATTATACTGTGAGTTCACCTTTTTGTCCCTCCCTACAGTAACATAATTTTGCTTTGATTTATGAGCAAAGTGCTAATATTCTGTTCCACTTTTGTCAGAATGTTAAAGGTCATCACTGACTCTCTGTTGTTGTTCTCTTACAGTGTAGGTTTGCCTAAACCAGTGCTTTCTGCATGATAGTGATTCTGATAGTTAATGATGGCTGTATCAGAGAAACAAATTAAAAGGGCAGATAGAAGCAAGCACTATGAATAGTGAAGAGTTTTTATAGGTTGGTTGTGGGGAGTGTGCAACAAGTTTCCAGAAGAGAGAGTTCAAGGTAATTTCAATGTAATCAGACAGTTTCCTCTGAAATAAGGAATAGTCAATGTTTTTTCTTGCTTACTGGTATGTTATGGACTTTCATCTCTCTCTCCTCTTTACACGTTTGTACATAAAATATTACCGTAATTTTTGCTTGTGTTACTGTTTTGTCTGCTGTTCACTTGTTTGTTTCTCACTTGTTCCTTTACACACCTTTTTGTTGCTTGGTCAATACCTATTTTTGTTGTTTACTTGTTTGTTCCTGGTGTTGCTCATTTTGTTGTTCACTTATTGCTCAAATACCTATTTGTTTTCCAACTTGTTTACCTGGTTGTTTTCTTTTCCCTTTTTCTTGTGTTCACAAGATTGTTTTTTATTCATTTCTTTGGCAAGCTGATCTATTACTTCCTTATTTCATGCTTAATTGAATTTTTTTCCAATGTATTTCTTGCAAATGTTTTTTGTACTCTTGTGTTCCTGGTCCCTAGTCTTGGTTTTTAGATATTAATTATACTTTTGTGTTTTGCCTATTATTTGTGTCCACTCTCTTGAACTTGTCTTATGTTTATAACTGCACCCTTATTTACATGTGCCCCAGCTGTAGTTTGATGTTAAATTTCCACATATGCATACTGATTTGTCTGATACTACAATTTACAGTAGTTGTACTATTGCATTCTAATGTCTCTATGCTCTTCCCTGTGTATGTGTCTGTTTCTAATTTATGTACGTCTTTCTGGTACTTTTGTGTGTGCCTGTTATTTTTATGTAGTCCTGTAAACCTATCTCATAGAATTTTTTCTTTTGTCTGCCTGTCAGTGCACCAGTAAGTAATTCTTCACACCTGTTGTGTTTTGTTAAGAATGTACTCTTGCATAACTATGTTACAGGTCAAAATTATATTTAGGTTATGCTATTTTTAAACTAGTTTATTTTTTTAAACCAGGTTAATTTGTCTCAACTTTGGTCAATTTGTTTCAAGCAATCAATCCTAACTGTTTACAGATGCTGACATTAGGCCTAAAAACTTTTGTTTAGGCCTAAGATTAGCTTTAGTGAATGTTTAGGATACTTTCTGTATTGGCAAGCAATGACCGGTGACTTGTGGCCTGAGATCTGTGTTTTTTACCTACCCCAAACTGATGTAGATTGGCCTGGTTGAAAAAAAAATAGAATAGCCTAGAAATAAATTTGACCTGTAACATATACCTGCAATGTGGGGTTGGTTTATATACTCTTGCATGCTTGTGTCTTTGTTTGAACTTTTTCCAACTTGTTTGTCAATCAATTTCTTGATGCTCACCGTCTGTTGCTTGCTTGTCTGTTCTTTGCTTGCTTGTTTCTCACTTACTGTTTCTTGACTTATACATATTGTTGTGTAACTCACTTCTCTGTCACTCACTTGTTAGTTACACATGGTGGTACTCCACTTGTTGGGTTTTTTAACCCTCTTGTTATTTGCTTGTCTCTTGCTTGCATGTCGGTTAGTCATATATTTTTTACTTACTTGTTTTTTACTGAGTTGCTTCTTACTAACTTGTCTGTTACTCACTTTTTTCATCCTCTGGCTGAGTTCTGTACTGCTCAATTGTTTGTTACTCACTTGTTTGGTTCTTACTTGTTTGTTCCTGACCTGTCTGCTACTCCCTTGTTTCTTCCTCAGCTCTCTGTATACGTATACCTCAGTTGTTTGTTACTTACTTGTGTGGTACTCACTTTGTTATTACTCAATAATTGTTTGTACCACACACTTGTGTGTTCCCCGTGTAGTTTATATCTAATTTGTTTGTTACTGACCTCTTTGTTTCTTACTTGTTTGTACCTCACTTGTTTGTTACTCACTTATTTTGATGCTCACTTCTTCTGTACTACATTTGTTTGCTTCTCACTTGTGTGTTACCCAGTAGTCTCTACCTCACTTGTTTGTCACTCATTTTTTTTTTGACCTACTTGTTTATTACACACTTGTTGTTACACACTTATTTGCTGTTCCCTTTTGTGTAACCCAATAGTTTGTATTTTTCTTAATTCTACCTCACCTGTTTCTTACTCATTTGCTTGTTATTCTGTTAGGTACGTCTTTTAACCGCCCTTTTACTTATTTGTTTGTTACTCACGTATTTTGTATCACACTTGTTTGTCACACATTTGTTGTTAGCTACTCACTTGTGTGTTCCCCTGTAGGTTCTACCTCATTTGTTTATTACTAATACTTCTTCATTTCTTACTTGTTCATACCTCACTTGTTTGTTACCCACTTGTTTGCTTCTCACTTGTTTGTTACCCAGTAGTATGTACTTTTCCTTTTCCTACC
>BLFN01000376.1:127402-129902 GCA_014634225.1 Acropora yongei
AACTTTCTGTTGCTCACTTTTTTGGTACTCCCTTGTTTGTGCGCATTTTGTTTGTAACTCACTCTGTTACTCAGTTGCATGTTACTAACTTCTTTCATAGTCACTTGTCTGTCATTCACTCGTTTGTTACTCTCTTGTTTGTACTTCGCTTTTTTGTACATCAGTCATTTGTACTTTACTTGTTTGTTCATCACTTCTTTGTTCTTCACTTGCTCTTACTTCAGTTGCTTGTTACCTACTTGTCTGTTACTCTTTTGTTTGTTGTTCTGTTGCTTATGTGTCAGTTGTTTGTTTCTTACTCACTTTCATTCTTACTCACTTGTTTGTTTTTCACTTATGCATTACTCATCTTTCTGTTTCTCACTTTTTTGGTACTCACTTGTTTGTGCACATTTTGTTTGTAACCCACACTCAGTTGCTCAGTTACTCAGTTGCATGTTACTAACTTCTATCCTAATCACTTTTCTGTTATTCATTTCTTTGTTACTCTCTTGTTTGTACTTTACTAGTTTGTTCCTTACTTCTTTCTTACTCACTTACTTGTTACTCACTTTTTTTTTTGCTTGAGTTGTCTGTAACTCACTTGTTTGTTACTGTCTTGTTTGTTATTCCCTTTTTTTACCTCACTGGTCTGTCACTCGCTTGTGTTTTACTCAGTTGTTTTTTACTCTCTTGTTTCTAATTTTGTTATCTTTACCTTACTTGTTTTTACCTCATTTGTTTAAATTGTACCACACTTGTTACTTACTTGCATATTACTCAGTAGTTTCGAAGTCACTTGTTTGTTACTCACTTGTTTGCCCCTTACTTCTTTCATACTCACCTTTTTCGTACTCACTTGTTTGTAACTTGTTTTTGCCTCACTTGTCTGTCACTCACTTGTTTAGTTATCAGATGTCTCTGGATTAATCTAAATTGTTTTGTAACTTGGGTGTATGTTGCTCACTTTCTTCTTGCTATGTGGTCTCTTGCCTTTTTATTTGTTTGTCCCTTCTTTTTTCATCAGGGAGTGGACACGACACTGGGAATTGGAGACAGTGAAGCAGACATAGTGGTACGGGATTGGAGACAACACTGGAGACTAAGTGGCTGGGGAGTGGAAACGACAGTGGTGACTTAGCGGTTGGGGAGTGGAGAAGACACTAGAGACTTAACTCCCTACCCGCTAAGTCTCCAGTGTTGTCTCCAATCCCCGCCAGCTTAGTCTCCAGAGTCATTTCCAGTCATCTCCACTTTCGTTTCCACTCTTCAGCCGCCTCAACTCCCCAGCAGCTCAGTCTCCACTGTTGTCTCCAATCCTCAGCCAGCAAGTCTCCAGTGCAGTCTCCCTCGCCAGCAGCTAAGTCTCTAGTTTCGTCTCCACTCTCAAGCTGCTAAGTCTCCACTGTTGTCTTCAATCCTCTGCCGCCAAGTCTTCGGTGTCGTCTCCACTCCCCAGCCACTAGGTCTCCACTATCGTCTACAATCCCTTGCCGCAAGGTCTCTATTGTAGTCTCCACTCCGCAGCCACTAAGCATCTAGTGTTTTCTCCACTCCCAGCAGCTAGGTCTCCACTGTCATCTCCACTGTGTAGGGTTAGGGTTAGACACTGAAGCGGCTGGATGTTGGAGACGACGTTGGAGTTTCAGCGGCTGGGGAGTAGAAACAACACTAGAAGCTTAGCAGCTGGGGAGTGGAGAGGACAGTGGAGGCTTAATGGTTGGGAAGCGGAGACGACACAGACAGATATTTGGATTACCATAAACATTCGTGTATCAGCTACACCTTTTTAGTCCGATTTTGGGCCTTAAATTGTGGGTGTGGCTTATTTACTAGACCATCTCTTTTACAACTTGGTATGAATATAAGAATAATGGTTATAATAGCAAAGTTATATATAAGAGTCGGTCGAAATATAGGTGTTCTTCAAAAACGTGTCTCGTCTTCAATTGTGTTTTCTGTATATATATATATATATATATATTAGCCTGTTGCGGTCATAGTTGCTTAAGCTCTCTATTATCTGAGTATGTAGCAAGGGTTGGTGGCAGGGTTGGCCACCAACCCTAGGTGGGCCAAGGGTTGGCCCTCGGGTCGGCCTAGTAGTGAGAGCATACACTATTTTTACCTAGTAGTGAGAGCACTTGCCTTCCACCAATGTGGCCTGGTTCGATTTCCGCACTCGGTGTCATGTGTTAATTGAGTTTGTTGGTTCTCTTCTCTGCCATGAGAGGTTTTAACCCCGGTTACTCCGGTTTTCCCCTCTCATCAAAAACCAACATTTGATTTCATTTGAATTGATTTGATATGTGAATAATAATAATTATTGTAGAATAGTGATTTGGGCAATGTTGATTTGATTTCCTCTAAAACTGTAAAGCGCATTTGATCATATTCATATGCTTATTTGCGCTATAGAAATATTAAACATTATTATTATCATCATTATTATTATTATTATTATTAAGTGGTATGAGACTCAAAGTTTGCCAGGCTTTTTTTTATGCAAATGAGTTCTTGA
>BLFN01000376.1:167267-169767 GCA_014634225.1 Acropora yongei
GAACAAGAAGAATAAAAGTTATGGAGGACACTGTTTGATGAGAGTATTTGCAAAAATAAAATGAAACTGGATGGCTGAGATGGAAGATAAAGAGAAGTGGTTTAGTGATATTTATGTAACTTTTAGTCTGTTTTAGTATTAAATGTTACTATTTTATTGTGTACTTATTTAAGGGTAGGAAAATAAATAATGATTATTTATTTAAATTTAAACGAGAAAGGAGAGTGTCGAAAGGAAAGGGGAAAAGGCGAAATGTTGTTGCAATTGGGTTTCAAGAGTGTTATTATATTTGAAAACACACTTACTGATGTGGTCGAGGCTCTTGAATGTTGTGACAGGAGGTGGCTGCTTCTTGGGAAAGAAGAGCGATCTAAAAATGAAGAGTTGAATGTGACAAGGATTTGTAGTAGTATGAAAAGGAGTAAGGGAAACAAATGCTCACCGCCTTGATTTTCCGAGGCTGCAATAACTAAAAGTTGTAAGGAACTTGTCTGCAGATTTTGTGTTTTATAAAGAAAAGGGAATTTTATTGGGAATTAGTTGTACATTGAATGCAAAAGGATAGGAGAAGGCACACTTACGTTTTTGAAAGCAATTAAGCAGCATCCAAACTATGCATGTACTGGTTATGATGAGTCAGTGCAGCTGAAATAATGGGAAAAAAAGCATTTAAAAAAATGGGTATTTTGTGAAGTAACAAGCGTTAATTAGTTATATGATGGATTACCATTCATACTTACTATCCGCGTCTTTTCTTAATTACTTTCTGTTGCTGTTTTAAAGGAGTTGACGAAGAGATCTGACAAAAAAAAACCAAATGCGCCCGATGGAGCAGTATTAGTTACCGTTAAGCTAATTTAAATTAAAGTAGGCAGCGAAAAGTGTACTTACGATTTGAGTGACTGCATTTGTTGTTAGGAGCAAGTTTTTCTGGAAGCAAGAGTAATAAATTTTAGAAGGATTTGTTAGTAAAGGATGTAAGTAAGTATTGTCACGTTATTTTGCTAGCAAAGACGAAAACGGAAGTACTTACAGTTTGGGAGCTATTTGAAGTGAAAAGGTGTATCAGGTAGCAACTGAGAAGCTGTGCCTTTCTGCCTTTGCAGTTATCATGCTCTGGTAAATATTTTTCTTAAGTAAATGAAATAAGTCATAGAACAATTTTAATTATACATTTCCATTTCAGTGGTAGTGTTAAAATGATGGAGAATGGGTTAAAATTTGAAGGCTACTTACTGTTGTGTCCGACGTGCATGACAGGAGTTGTCGTTCTTCTGGAAGATGAGTTAATGTGGCACAAAAATGGGAATCCGAAAAACAGAAGAAAAATTAGCGAGATGGAATGTACGGGTTGAGGGTTGAAATGTTAAATGTAGCAGACTGCATTCGTTAGTTTCTGTGTAAAAAAAAAAAAAACAGAAACATTGGATGTTAAAACTGATTAATTTTATATTTGGAAAAGGAAGATATCAAGGAGGTATGGTACATACAGTTATTTTAGAGAGAGAGAGAGAGTGTCTGGTAAAATGATAACTTTACGTCTTTTTACCAAGAAAAAAAAAGGGAAAAACGACGTTATCTTAAGTCTTTTTTCATTAAATAAGGAATTGTGTTATATATTTATATACTACTTACTTTGTTTCAGTTACCGGAGGCCTTGTTGTCCGTTTGGAATCTAAAAAAGGGATAGAAAAGGAATAAGCAACAGGTGTAGAAAGAAGAACAAGGAACCATTTAAGGATTGAGAAAGGTGTAGGAACTGGTCTCCATTTGGCTGAAAAAGAAGAAAATCCAAATTATCAACAGTAAAGGAAGTACTTAGAGTGTTATGGCATATTTTATTAATACTTCCTGTGTTCCTTGGGGAGGTAAACTATTTCTGTAGATGTTAAGAAGAATAAACGTTGTCGAACCAATAATTGGAAATAGGATGGTTGAAATAGAGAAGGAAGTGAAATGATTTAGCGATGTTTATGTCACTTTTAGTTTATGTTTATATTAGTTAAGCGTATGAAAAAAAATAATGTGACGTATTTGTTTTGCTGTAAGAAGCGGTAATAGGAGTAGAATGAAAACGATGGAGGATACTCACTGTTTTGATTGTGGCTGCAACAATGAAAAGTGTAAGGACCTTGTGTTTAGTGTCTGTGGGGTAGAAATTGTTGTTACTACCTGTGTTACTTGCGAGTTCAACTGGAAATTTTAAGAAGAAGAATAAGAGTTGAGTTAATAATGAGAATTGGCTATTTGTGAAACGCAAATGTACATGGATGATTGAATGGGGTTGTGTACTTTATGTTTAAGTCTAAGTTTATGTTTTAGTATTGCGCATTTAATGTTTTAATTTTTCAAGTATTGTATTAAGTGTTCAATATGGAAAAAAGGAGAGACCATGAGCTGTGATGAAAAAAAAAAAGGGATTGGTAATAGGCGTGTAGTGAAAAACAAGGAGGAGGAATACTCACAGCGGGTTTGATTTTCTGAGGCTGCAAAAATGGAA
>BLFN01000376.1:252111-254611 GCA_014634225.1 Acropora yongei
CTGAGATGTTAATCAATCCACAAACTTTTTTTTCAAAAGAAAGGTAACAGTAGCTGTTGTCATAATTATTATTATAAAAATCACAAAATCATTCAAACCTTCAAAGAGGCATTCAACTCATTCATTTCTTGTTGCAAGTACATAATCTCTTCTGCTTTATCTTCCAGTTCTTTAAGCTGATGGGATAAGCGTGAAATTTCAGACTCCTTTCTTGGTGGTGGAGTCTCTTCATCGAAAGATAGAATTGAACCATGTTTTTCACTCCATATCTTTGTTGTGTCTCCTGGTAAGCTCTGGGATAAAGGAGCAACTGATGGCTTCTAAATGATAAAATGAACACAAAATAGGGGACTTGAGGAAATAAACAAAATTAATGATTGCTTTCGTCCAGTAAACTCTCCTCTTTCACAAATGATGATTATTAAGAGCATCTAAAACATTATAATGATCTAAATTGCAAGTACTGTATTTAACCACAGATAGGCTGCACTTTTTTCCTAGAAAAATGTAACCAAAATTAGGGTTGCCACCTATATGTGGGTAGAAGCATTTTAACACCTCATTAATATGCAAGAGATCTCATGGTCCCACACTAAATTGGCGTTTTAATGTTCGCTTTCAATTTTTACAACTTATAGAGTACAGTATAAGTAAGTAAGTAAGTAAGTTACAACACATACAACTGAAAACTTAGAGTCCACATCTGAAACCAAAGGTAAGGATATTTCAACCTTTTTGTCTTAACCATGTCATAACTGATTTATCATTTACATATAAAAAATAACTACAAAGCAGGACTGACGAATTTCGCGCAATTGAGCACATTTAAAGGAGAATGCGAGCAGTTGCAAAATTTTCCGAGCACAAGAAAGCGAGCACCCATGTAATTTTTGCGAGCAATTCAAGCAAAGGCCAAATTTTGCAAGCACTTTTAAATTAAATGAGACCATTCTACACCCCGAATGAAGAAGACTACCGTAACATTTTTAGTAAAAGTGGATTTTAATAATTTTGATAGGAGAACAAAGGAACTTTGTTGTGGAGCTTTTGTCGATCAGAAAATTGATGACAGAATGTATAACAGTTTTATTTACTGTAGATTTTCTGAAAGTCGTAAACACATTACAACTTGTTCACAATTTTGGCGAATGTGTTTAGCAGTGCTATGCTTAATTTTACTTGTGTTTGTATATAAGGTGCCAAATCTTGTTTTGAAAAAAAAAAAATTGTCTTTAAGTATTCCGTACATAAAATGTTAGTGAAAAGAAGTTTCAGTTTATAGTTTGAATATTTTCACGTTCATGTTGAAATTATTGTTAAAAATAAATTTGCCTTGACACACATTAGCTTTATTTATCCCGGTACTTGACTTCACTATTTTTTTTTTCCCCATGAAAACCATTGAAAGTTTGGGGTCAGGGTGAGACAAAGTTGATGTTCCAAAGAAAAAAGCCTCTGCTTCAAAGAAGCCAAGCTAGGTTCATGTACTATGTCAAATTTGGGTACTCTGTTCCAATCTCTTATAGTATGTGGAAAAAAAAAATGAATACAAATCATAATTAAGGGATGTCACGGCTCAAGGTGTTAAGATGTTGGCTCAACTACGGTGTGTTTAAGTAACAATCACAAACCATGATGATTGACTTGAAAAATCCCTACACTACAACATAAATCAAGCCTTTCATTAATGTTGATACAACAGTACCCTGCACTATCACTCGCTTCTGCTATTATTGACATCACAATGAGTTACTACAGAAGTAGCATTGTCTTGAGTTTCATGCTGCTGATCAAAATGACTTTGTAACTCTCCAGGACTGTTGAAACTTTTCATACAAGAGGGACAGATGAAATCCTGGTGTGAAGTATAAGAAGTCCTGTAAGATCATAAAATCTCTCACATTTTAATAGGGAATCTAAGAGACGGTGTTAGCAACATAGATCTCCCCTTTTTGTGGCAAAACAGAGACTTTTTTGGCAAGGCTGAGACAAGTTCTTGAGGCCCCTGTTTCATCTTTCTATAGACTGAACCATTTTATCCATCCATTTGGTTTGAAAGGCTGAAAAAGTAGTGCTGAATCCTCTAACTTGGTTTGAACTAAGCACAATGTAGCCTTCTAAAAACACAATAATTTAACAGAAACTGAAAGGTTAACTTACTCCAGTGGGAACTGGCTCCACATGTGCTGTTTCAAAGTGGATTTGAAGATCTTCTGGGGAATTGAAGGAAATCATACACTCCGGGCAGATAAATCCCTGTATCAATATAACAAAATAATGATAACATTTTAGCATCAGTGCCACTAATACCCTCTTCACATTTAGCTTTCATTACAGTAGTGCTCTTCTGTGGATTTTACTCTTACACAAAAAGTAAGGCAAGCAGAATCTCTAAAATTGTAAACTGTCCTCAATGATCACTTTAATGAGCATCAGAGGCACACCAATCATCGAAACAGGCTTGCAAAAGTAATTTAATTACCAGAACAATTACTGAAGC
>BLFN01000376.1:497999-500499 GCA_014634225.1 Acropora yongei
TTTTGAAACTTGAATAAGTGGTGAAAGGAACTGTAAAATGAGTCGGGTGGGTGTTGTTCAGATGTGAGACCACAGCGAAAGTGCAAAGAATAAAGCAATTAAATATGACTTGTGGAAGACTCGGTTCATTAGTAGGCGAATGTTTCCAATTCCATTTTTGTGCTGTTTTCCTATTATAAGGTCTATGTCTAAGGACTTCTCTATAAACCACTTTTAATGCATTGGTGACTTCAACATAAAAATTTATATGATTATAAAAACTATTTTTAGCCACAAATAGCCGGGAAAGCAAACTGAAAAGTGTATTTTTTCAACAGGAAATAAAGCAAAGAACTAAAACAAGAAGTGCAAGGATTATGTTTAATAAAGCAATTAAACGTGACTTGATGAAGACTCATTTCCACAGATATGCCCGCGGGCTAAAAAGAAAATCAGCGAAGCGAAACAAGTTCGCCATGCTTCGAGCAAGCTTGACAAACGTTTGCACAATATATTGAAGACACGAGTGAAAAGGCAGAAATATACCATGAAGTGAAAAAAAAAAACCTTACACACAATAAGCTAGTTGAAGACATATTCGACAGTTCTCAAGCCAAAACCGTTGTTTCAATGACCGCGCCCACAAAGCTTGAGAATCGTTTGTATGACCAGTTCCACGTGGCATGCGATGACTCGGTCATTTCAAAAGGTGAAAATCTTCGGCTTCGAGTTCAGCTCGACGAATGGTCTTTCCTATGAGCGCGTTAATTAAGAATTAACTTTTCAACAAAGTTCTAAAATTATCGTGACTGCGACGATCGATTCCGTGACATGTCCGGAAAGTAAAATTATTTACATATTCAAGCGGGACAAATTTTTACTTCTTAAGTCGGAAATTAAGTGTAAACTCGATTTCCTACACAAAAAGTAAACCTAATAGCGTGTATATCTGTTAACTAATTGATGTATACGCTAATAAATATAAAGAAAACCTTTAAAAAAATATGAAGCATATTAAATATTCGCGACTCGGACCAAAGCGTTTGGAGTGGGATATCTTACCGGTGCTGATCTTAGAACCACAAAGCAGAGAAGAAACACCACGGAAAAAAGTGCCATCCTCACAGAGCGACACAAGAGGAACTTGTGCCGATCACTCTAAAGTCAAAATAACTGAACAATCACTAGACTCGACCTTTTTAACTGTGCTTTTCAAGGTTGATTGACGTTTTTACCATTTTTGTCAATTAAGCACATTTTTTGTGGTCGCCGAGATGTACGCTATGATTTTTGCCCTTTCCAAATCAAGCCACGAGGTGATGCAGAATAATTGTACAAGTCCAACTGTTCCGAGGAAACCACTTGGCTCTCAATCGTCAAACAGTCGACACAAATTTTATATTTAACAATGAAAAACTGTTGCACGATTTTGCACTACCTCCGCGACAGACTTATTTCCGGTTGTCGTTTAACTTGAAAATTAGGGACCTTTAGCAATGACAAAGACAACGACAAGGAAAAGGTGCTACTATGCAGTTCAGCGCCGCTAGAAAGGTATCTATCGTGGAGAAGGACTTGGTATATGCTAGTCTCCTTCGCAGCCGTCTTGCGTGACATCCCGAAAGACGGCTGCGAAGGAGACTAGGTATATGCGGAAGTTACAAGCTATGCGATGCGATGCGAAGAATACAGTCCTAATAGTAGTGACGTCACGTTATCATAGCTGTTCCAAACAAAGACGCTACGCGTGACTGGTATGGCTGCCCTTTCGATCACGTCGCCCCTTTCTTTCAACGCAGAAGAACAAAAGTCGGTAAAAAAAGGCGAGAACTATTTCAAATCGGGTCATGTTGAATCATTCACCTACAATCAAGGTGTTTTGCGAGGCGATGTCCACGTCAGCATGACAAACAAGCTCTACAAATTCACGGTTGGCTGAAGTTCTTTTGAGTACGATTTTATTTTGCATATCGTTGTTTGTAGTCAACGAACTTCTCGTTCTAATATCTCTTTGTTCTCCTGTAATATAAAAGCTTAAGACCTTAGAGCTTTAACTATAGGTCTAATCAGCTCTAATGTAAGTAACCCTTCCAAATTTCTATAAATTACGCTTTTACTTTTTCTTTTCTATCTGTTAGATTTGCTTGGACGAGGCATAGTTACTACCTATGGACGAGGTCAATGCCATCAAAATGCTCGAGTGAGAATGCCCAAGGGGAATGTTCAAGTGAAGCCATGCGGCTGCACCGTCCATTCAAGGGCTGCACAATCTGTCTCGAACAGACATCGAGTGTTGGTGGAAAAAACTGAAATAAAACAATACACTGTCTCTGAAAGCCAGCGAACAAATTTTTCCTCCTCCAAAGAAGGGAAATTACTAACAGAGGGAACGGAGAACCGGGAACCGGGAACCCGGCACCCGGAACCGGAGTTTGGGAACGAGTTTACAGCGGTAGCTTCCTGAGAATATCCGATATTTTCTGCTATCTGTAACTAGATGTTGGTTTGAATTTCTAGACAT
>BLFN01000376.1:502999-507999 GCA_014634225.1 Acropora yongei
CCCAAATCATTGTATCGCTACGAAACCAAGAAAATAATAAACTTATAACAGCCTTTTTTCATGGGCAGGAGCGTCATTTTATTGCATACTTGTTAGATACATGTTCATTGAAGTGTTCCTCTTCATGCAGAGGAAATGAACTGGTTTTCACCAAATCTAATTGAAAACCAGAATTTGAGATAAAATAAAATGGCAGACCAACCACACGCAATTTTTCTGCAATAAAGTAGTTTCTAGCCCTTGAGCGCAATTTTCGCATTCTTTGTCAACAGGAAGCCGAGGGTCTGAAATTTTTTTCCCACTTCCTCCAAAATAGTAAAATCGAGATTTGTTTTATCTACAGTAGAACTAAGGACGACAAATACAATCATTAGTCTTCGTTAACTCAAACACTTATTTCTGAAGGAAGAATCCTCTGAAGTGATTTATTTTCATATTTTTTGTTCCACCTGTTTAATCCTAAAGAATTCGAAGTATTCTAGTTAAATTTCCGGGACATTGTCAGAGAAAACCAAAATTCAATTTTTGGAGTGTTTTCTCATTATAGGGTCCATGTCTAAGGACCTATCTGTAACCACTTTTTTTGTACTTGGCGACTTCATTATAAAAAGTCTGTATGTCCGCAGTTCACATAATACTGATATAAAAATTCTTGTTAATACATTCTTCAAGCGCAATTTTCGCATATTTGACTCAAGGGTCAACAGGAAGCCGACGGTCTGAAATTTTTTTTCCCACTTTTTTTCATGCACAATTCAAGTTCAATTTTGTTTCATGTTTTCTTACTACAGGGTCCATGTCTAAGAACCTATCTTCAATCACTTTTTATGTCTTGGCGACTTCAGCATAAAAATTTGTATGATAGATTCTCATTAATACATTCTTCAATTTGCAATTAAATATAAATAGCCGGGACTGAATCGAACTGAAAAGTACACTTCTCAACATTAAGTAAAGCTTCAATCTTTCGTGGAATACACACAATCTAGCGCGTAACAACGAATCAACGATGAAACTGGTAAAATGAGCAAAACATAAAAAAAGTTTAATTAAATTTGTGCTCTTTATGGTTAAAATGATTAAGTTTCCAACATTTGGACCACCGTTTTCAATTTTAAACTAAGCTAATACTAAAAACTGTTTGTAAATAGGAAGATGATTTGAACATACCGCTGGAGAAGCAATCCACAGAACCAAGTACGAAATCTGAGCTGCTTGCATAATGCACCTTTAGATAGCGGACAAGTGCGCACACAGCAATAATCAAAGGTATAAGGACTTAGAACTACTGCCCAGACGTATCTTAGTCAATGAAATGCAGGGGCAATAGACCGTTTTAGCTTATCCATTATGTTTTCCAATGTCTTCCCATTTCAGACCACGCGATGCCCTCATGGGAATTTTCCTTTTGTTTTTTCATTAATTATGCGTACATTTGCATGAGCATAAGGCGACATTTGAAAGAAACTATTCTCTCGAGTAGCATCACCTGTCCTGGGAAGACATTGGAAAACATAAAAGCTAAAGGGGTCTATTAAGGAAACTCCAATTAAAACATTTCACGCATGTCCGTTGTTTCCATTCTCTTCCGGCATAAGATGCGGTAAAAATTTATCGCAATAAATCGTTCCCTCAGAATATTCGGTTTTTTCCATGCGTAATTTGCCCAAATTTCCAAACATCGATATCCTCTTCGGGCTCATTGTAAGATAATAAATTCTGAATTGCTCTAGCCAGAATTTGAAAGGTTACGTATGCAAATTACATTAAAAATATAAAATTACTTGTAATATCAATTATAGAATAAATATAAACCATATAAAAATAGTACGACGTTTCGATGACTCCATGTCATCATTATCAAGTTCAAAGTACATGATAGAATTGATTCTATACATAGTGGTAGTAGTATGAAAATATGTACGGAACAGAAAAGGGTATTAAAGTATTCAATTGTTATGTAAAAAGTTTGGCGCGTATTGAATCCGATTGCGTGTTAAGTTTTGGTTTTATGCTCCTAATGAACAGCATTTCATAGATTGGACAGTCAAACTTTGTGCGGCATTTCTTTTAAGTGTTTACCAATGGAAGAATGATCAGGTTCGGCGATGCGTTGAAAGAGGTGTCGGGATGCGTATCCGACATAATCTGTACCGCACAGATAACATGAAAATTTGTAAACGACGCAATGTTGGTTAATTAGGAGAGGTTTGGCCTCCATACCTTTGATGTCATCAATGATTTTTCTACTGGTAATTCTAATTTTCTTGCTGGGTTCCCTGAGATCTTTTCGTACAGCATCGGCCGACCTATGATCTTTGAACGGCAAGACAATTCTAATGGCTTGATCTAATGGTATTTGGATTTCCACTTAAAAGAAGAACACAGCATGCAACCAACTATTAATCTACAAGACCAGTTTACAGTTCTAAAGAAATGCTGCACAAAGTTTGACTGTCTAATCTATGAAATGCTGTTCATAGGAGCATAAAACCAAAACTTAATACGAAATAGGATTCAATTCGCGCCAAACTTTTTACATTACAATTGAATACTTTAATAGCCTTTCCAGTTCCTTACATATTTTCACACTACTACTACTATATATACAATCAATTCTATCACGTACTTTGAACTTGATAATGATGACATGGAGTCATCGAAACGTCGTTCTATTTTTATATCGCTTATATTTATTCTAAAGTGCTTCACGAAACCTTTTATCATCAGAAATATCAATTATTTTTACTTTAATATTATTTCTTTCACTCAGTCGTTCATGATGAATCTGACGAAAATTATCAAGCACTCCTAGTTTACATTTTTGGACTCATCGCTGTGATGTTTTTTCTTGTTGAGTTAAAATTGAGGAATCATTAAGCTGAAAATGGTTAGTTCCAATTATGAGCCGTAACCGAGTTACTGTTGGTGATGACTCTTACATGTCTTCAATTAACGTTCTATATTCCCAACATTCTTTAAACTTGAATATATCAGTAAAAGGAAACGTAGAATGAGTCGGATGATTATTATTCAGATGTGAGACAACAGTGTGTGCAATGATTAAAGATTTTTGTAATTTTAGGGTTAACTTGTGGACGACTCAGTTCATCAGGTGGCCAACGTTTTCCACGCAAGTACACCTTGTTAAGAAGAAAATCAGCGAAGCGAAAAAACAGCGCCCTGCTTCAAGCAAGATTGACGAACGTTTACACAATGTATTAATTTGACCGAGTGAAAAGGCAGAAATAAACCATGAAGTAAAAAAGAACATAACCACAATGAATAAATTGAAGACTTATTCGCTGGTGTTCGAGCCAAAACCGTTGTCAAAACTTGAGAATTTGATTGACCATGCAGTTCCACGTGTTCACGGTCCTTTCAATGGGTGAAAACATTTCGGTTCGAGTTCAGCTCGACAAATGGTCTCTTTAATGAGTGCGTTATATATTTCAGTTTCTCCAAAACAAAGTTGTCTAAAAATCACGTAACTGCGACGATCGATCGCTTGGCTTGTTGAATTAACACATCCAGGCTTGACAAATATTTTGCTACTTTTAGGTCGGAAAAAGTGAAAACTTGATTACCCAACAAAGAATAAGCCTACGGCTATCTGTGGTTTGGCTATGTGGTGCATATATTAGCAAATATGAAGAAAACCTGTCAAAATAAATACACAGTGCATAACACATTCGTGACTCAGCCATTTTACCAAGTAAGCACATACTTGTGGTTTCCGAATGTACTCTATCTTTGCCCTTTCCAAATCCGGTCAATGCCTGATGAAGAATAATTGTACAAGTCAAACTGTCTCGAGGAAAACCACTTAGTTATCTCTATCGTCAAACAGTATACACAGATTTCATATTTAACGATGGAAAACGGTATATGAAAGATGGAATTGAATGCACCCTTGGGTGAATACCGTAAATGATGGTTGCTTGACAACGGGTGAAGGAACAACTGAAAAGATTTCAGAGTTCCAGGTGGCATTTTGAACGGCATTTTATTTCTTAGTCCTATCTGGCATTTTGTACGACCAAAACGACAGACGTATTGCTGGTTGTTTGTCTGTCCCGGTGGTGGGGCTTTAGCTACTTTAGCACGACCCGGGGACCGGACGTTAGCAGCCCAGGGGGCACCCCCAGGCTTTTGACACCCACGTTGTTAGCTCCAAAACATGGATAATTTGCGAGGAAAAGATCAACGGTTTGTAGCAGATTGGCTTGTCCATCAAGGGCTAGGAAAACTTGTCGACGTTTATAAAGATATGTTTTCTAAATGTTAATATGTACTTCACTCCGAAAAGCCATCGGTTCAAAGCAAATAGCCAGAGCGTGTATAAATTGTCGCGTTTCGCAACAGGCCGCACTTGATTCATTAAAATGCCGGTTTTTGGTTGAAGGTTTGGAAATTTCAAATCAATAACTACACCAGGTACAATTAAAAGCGTCTGTGTTAGAGAACATTGGCGCGTTTCACAACAGGCCATAAATTTAGTGGTGTCGGGGCGGGGCATTTTCCCTCTACTTTCGTCCTTACCCTCGGGCATTTGATAGCTTAAGTGCCCCCGCCCCAGGGAATTTGCCATCCATAAGAAACAAAAGGCAAATTCCCGGGGGTTAACCGGGGGGGGGAGGCCGGGCGCAACTGGAACTGAATGATGCACAAAGGCAACGACAAGGAGAAAGCGCTACTATGCCTTAAATACACCGCAATTAATCGTTTCCTGAGAATATCTTTTTTTTTCCGCTGTGTGTAATTAGATGTTCGCTCCACTTTCTGAACATCGATATCCCATTCAATCTCACTGTAGGATACTGAAATGTTTCTAGCCAAAATTTTAAAGGCAAAGGCATACCATCCTCATAGATGCTACACGTACAAAGAATCCTTCGCAAAGTAATTATGTATGCAAATTACATTAATAAAAATATAAAATTACTTGTAATATCAATGATTTGCACTCGGATTGAGCATCTGTTCTTGCAAAGTAATTT
>BLFN01000376.1:527999-532999 GCA_014634225.1 Acropora yongei
CCAGAAAGAATTCGAGTTATTCTCGTTAGTCTGACTAACTTTTCGGGAGATTGCCGGAGAAAACCGCAGTGACGTTTTCCTGTTATAAGGTCCATGCCTAGTAGGTCTAAGAACCTCTCTATAAACCACTGTTTATGCATTGGCGGCTTCAACTAAAAGATTCCTATGACCATATTGTTTTAAACTGGACCTTAAAATTATTTTTATCTATAAATTGTCAGGAGAACAAACCGAAAAATATAGTTTTTCAACAGGAAGTTAAGGTTCAGTCTTAAGTGGAAAGCCTACGATCAAGTTAGCGTGTAACAACGGCTCAGCGATGAAACTGGTGAAATGAGCAAAACAGAAAAATGCTGAAGTAAATTTATACCTTTCATGATTAAAATGGTTAACTTTCAAACCCCTGGACCACCGTATCCAATTGCTGACTAAGCTAATACTAAAAAATGTTAGCAAATACGAAGTCGATTTGAACATACCACTGCAGAAGCAATCCACAGAGCCACTTTTAACTAGTAGCCACACGCCTCCGTAAACAAAAAGAAAGGGGAGGAGTCGTCGTCTCTCTCTACTTCAATTATATTTTAATTTTTTCATTTTATTATAATTTCTCTTTCATCCGTCGTTCGTGATCAATTTGACGAAGACAATAAAGCATATGTGTGAAAACATTGTGCACAGTGTATCTCACACCGCAGTGGAAATACAAAGGCGCTATAGATGAATGCTAATAGACTTCAATTGACACTTACTGTGTGCATGTGTTTCGTCGTGACCAAAAGAGAGTTGTTTAAGAGATTTCAAAGTAAAAATAACAAGTGTTAAAAACGACATCTCGATCTTGCTTCGGTTATTCTCAAGTTTAAACTTGTAAGAGAATAACATAAATATCGTAGAAATGTACATTATCATCTACATGTTATGAAAATTAAGCTAATTATAACCGAGAAAACAAAGGTCAGCATAAGAACTTCGCACGTGACACAAACTCTGAAGTAATTTAGCACTTACGAAAAAATTTCAAAAGGCCATAAGGCTCAGAAAGCTATTTCGACCTCGAACAATCCATGCATAAGCAACTTGCCACATGAATTTTGAAGTATCATTAAGCTGAATAAGCTGAAAATGCTAATTACTTGTCGCATATGGCTACTGATAGTTGTAATTATGAGCCCTAACCGAGTCTAAAAGCAATCGTTCTATATTCCTAACATTTTTTAAACTTGAATAAGTGGTGAAAGGAAATGTAAAATGAGTCGGGTGGGTGTTGTTCAGTGGTGAAACGTGACTTGTGCAAGACTCGGTTCATTCGTGGGCGAATGTTTCAAATTCCATTTTTGTGTTGTTTTCCTATTATAAGGTCTATGTCTAAGGACTTCTCTATAACCCACTTTTAATGCATTGGTGACTTCAACATAAAAACTTATGATTATAAAAACTATTTTTGGCCACAAATAGCCGGGAAAGCAAAGTGAAAAGTTTTTTTTTCAACAGGAAATAAAGCAACGAGATAAAGCAAGAAGTGCAAAGATTATGTTTAATAAAGCAATTGAACGTGACTTGAGGAAGACACGGTTCTTTATTCCACAGACACATGCCCGCGGGCTAAAAGAAAATCAGCGAAGCGAAAAAAGTTCGCCATGCTTCGAGCAAGTTTGACAAACGTTTGCACAGTATATTGAAAACCCGAGTGAAAAGCCAGAAATATACCATGAAGTGAAAAAAAAAACATCACCACAAGAAGTAATTTGAAGACATATTCGACAGTTCTCAAGCCAAAACCGTTGTTTCAATGACCGCACCCACAAACCTTGAGAACCGTTTGTATGACCAGTTCCACGTGGCATATGATGTCAAGACACGGTCATTTCAATAGGCGAAACCTTCGGCTTCGAGTTCAGCTCAACGAATGGCCTTGGTCTTTTTTTATGAGGGCGTTAATAAGAATTAACTTCTCAACAAAGTTGTAAAATTCGCATGGCTGCGACGATCGATCGCGTGACATGTCCGAAAAGCAAAATTATTTACATATTCAGGCTGGACAAATTTTTTACAACTTAAGTCGGAAATTAAGAGTAAACTCGATTTCCTAAACAAAGAGTAAACCTAATAGCGTGTATATCTGTTGAGTTGACTCATTGGTGTATACGCTAATAAATATGAAGAAAACCTTTCAAAAAAATATGAAGCGCGTGAAATATTCGTGACTCGGACCAAATCGTTTGGAGTGGGATATCTTACCGGTGCTGATCTTAGAACCACAAAGGAGAGAAGAAACACCACGGGCAACAGTGGCATCCTCACAGAGCGACACAAGAGGAGGCTGTTCCGATCACTCTGAAGTCAAAATTATAACTGAACAGTTAATAGACTCGACCTTTTTATTTGTGTTTTTCAAGGTTGATTGACGTTTTGACCATTTTGTCAAGTAAGCACATTTTTTGTGGTCGCCGAGATGTACGATATTTTTGTCCTTTCCAAAGCAAGCCCCTAGGTGATGAAGAATAATTGTACCGGTCAAACTGTTCCGAGGAAAACACTTGGCTCTCAATCGTCAAACAGTGGAGACAAATTTTTATATTTAACAAATTTTATATTTAACAATGAAAAACTGTTGTACGATTTGCACTACCTTCGCGACAGACTTATTTCCGGTTGTCGTTTAACTTGAAAATTAGGGACCTTTAGCAATGACAAAGGCAAAGACAAAGAAAAGGCGCTACTACACAGTTCTGGTATATGCGGAAGTTACAAGCTATGCGATGCGAAGAATAGTCCTAAAAGTGGTGACGTCACGTTATCATAGCGGCAAATTTTTTCCAAACGAAGACGCTACGCGTGACTGGAATGGCTGCCCTTTCGATCACGTCGCTCCTTCCTTTCTTCGCAGAAGAATAAAAGTCGATTAAAAAAAAGGCGAAAACTATTACAAATCGGGTCATGTTGAATCATTCACGTACAATGAAGGTGTTTTGCAAGACGATGTCCACGTCAGCATGAAAAACAAGCTCTACAAATTCACGGTTAGCTGAAGTTCTTGTGAGTACGATTTAGCGATATTTGCATATCGTTGTTTGAAGTTAGTCACATTATTTTTCGTTCAACGAACTTCTCGTTCTAATATCTCTTTGTTCTCCTGTAATGTATAAGCTTAAGACCTTAGAGCTTTAACCATAGCTATAATCAGCTCTAAGTAGCCCTTCCAAATTTCTATAAGTTTTCACGTGCTAAGCTTTTGCTTTTTCTTTTCTATCTGTTCTTTGACTTGGACGAGGTCAACGCTATCAAAATGCACGAGTGAGAATGCCCAAGGGGAATTTTCAAGTGAAGCCATGCGGCTGCACTGTCCATTCAAGGGCTGCACAATCTGTCTCGAACAGACATCGAGTGTTGGTGGAAGAAACTGAAATAAAACAATACACTGTCTCTGCAAGCTGGCGAAGAAATGTTTCCTCCTACAAAGAAGGGAAGTTACTGACAGAGAGAACGAGGAACCGGGAACCGGGAAGCCGGGAACTCGAGTTTGGGAACGAGTTTACAGCGGTAGCTTCCTGAGAAGGCATCCGGTATTTTCTGCTATCTGTAACTAGATGTTGGTTCGAATTTCTAGACATTGATACCCATTCGTGTCATTGTAAGATACTGATTTCTGAATATTTCTAGCCAAAATTTTAAAGGTAGAGGTATACGTGTACCGCAGTCACAATTGCTACACGCACAAAGAAGCGTGCGCAAAGCAATTGCCTCTACCTACACTACGTACTGTCTCAGAAATTTCTGGTTGGCTAAGAGCAGAGGTATTTCAGCTTAATTTGACTACAAAAATGAAAATTAAAGTTACTATGGTAACAAAAATCACGAAACAATCTCGTCGCGCGAGTTACGAAAAAATGGCGTAAACAAATTCAGCAGATTCAAAAACCAGGAAAAATAATCAGAACACTAAATCGACCTAGCTCAATGTCTGGATAAGCTGGGCCGAAAAAAAAGAACTTTGAAACCAATTTGCTCGCCTACGAAGCGAAACAACTCGACGAAAATAAATAAGATGGCGTTACATGAGTGAATTTCTCAGGTTATAGTATGAACAAATAATGGCATGATTTGTACGTGATATTTGGCATAAATACCACTCGTGACATTTCAAAACTGTCCCAAATTTCACTAGCCCAATTGCTCGTGAAATTAGGTATAACAACTTTGAAATATCACTCGTGGTATTTTTGCCAAAAATATACAGCAATAAATTGTTTCCTGATAATATCCGGTTATTTCCGCTATGTGTAATTAGATGTTCGCCCGACTTTCTAAACATAGGTATCCCATTCAGTCTCGTTGTAAGATGATGAATTCTGAATGGTTCTAGCCTAAATTTTAAAGGTAGAGGTATCCCACTGTCACAATTGCTACACGCAAAGAATCGTGAGCAAGGTAATTGTATGTGCAAATTACACAAACAAAAGTATAAAATTACTCGTAATATCAATGATTTGCACTGAAACAAAACATTCTCATGAGAGCGGAGGTTTTCAGCTCTACAGACAACGGGTATGCCTATCTAACCTCTTGAATCTGATAGGTATTAGTTGTCATTAAATATTGCCATGAATTTCAAGACCGTGACTTGACTCCGTAAACATAGAGAAACAGGAAGAGTCATCTGTCTCTGTACTTCAATTACATTTTTTTTCTATTACTTCTCTCTCATTCAGTTGTTCGTGATGAATTTGACGAAGACAATCAAGTACTTCTAATTTATCTCTTTGGACTAATTCATTTTTGGGATCTCAAGCTGAAAGTCATTATTCGGTGACTTGGTTATATGTGTGAAAAGATTGTGTGTGCTTTTACTTAGTATTTCATACCCCATTGGAACTACAAAGGTGCTATAGATCAATCTGAAAGACCTCCATTCAACTTATTGTGTACTTGTGTTTCACTGTAAACATTTGAATCATAACGAGGCGCTTCAAGGATTTCAAAGTAAAAATAATGGGTAA
>BLFN01000376.1:651209-653709 GCA_014634225.1 Acropora yongei
CTAGAGAAAGCAAGTTAGTGGATCAACCCTGTCACTAGAAACCACTTTGTGTCACCAATTATGCTAAGCATACCATGCTAGCATTATTTTAATGCTGAGAAAAAGCAACATGAGGCAGTCATAACTGGTATAACAGTCATAAAGACATTAAAAACATAGAACAGTGTAATATACATATAGTACAGAGTCACTGTGTGTTATCCAGAAATCAGTTCACTTTTGTTCATAGCATTAAATATTATAATTTACAGAAAAAGAACCACTTATGATTATTGCACCTATATTATTTTTGGTTACCATGGTAAAGTACCATTTTTTTCACTGGAGACAGGCAATTGGTAGATATACGTAATAAAAATGTTTCATTTATAAGTAATACAGCACTTTAATACTGAATAATGTATTAATATATTTTTAGTCGCAGTGTTCTCCCTTTTTATCAGTGCAACAAAAGAATTTTTCCAACTAGTAGAGCCTTTGCAGCCATCCTTGCTTATTATGAATGTTTCCTCAGTCCATTATGGAATAGAAACATGCCTCATGTTACCGTAGTTCACTTCATACAGACTGATAGTATTGTAATTAATTCTTTATGATTACTACGATCATAAATGGATTTCTAGTTTCTAAGGAAACTGTGGTGGTGCGTCGGTGGGAGAGAACAAGACAAAAATTTGGTTTTATCAAACGAGGTGATAAAGGTTGAATAACCACCGTGAAAGATTAAGAAAGCTGACGTTTCAAGCGTAACCCCTTCGTCAGAGCGTTAGCCCTTCGCTCTGATGAAGGGCTAACGCTCGAAACGTCAGCTTTCTTAATCTTTCACGTTGGTTATTCAACCTTCATCAAGTCGTTTGATAAAACCAAATTTTTTACTATGATCATAGTTTGGTAAAACAATTATTGTTATTATTATTAATGGACATATTTTTTGTGTTTTACCACAATTAGATTTTCAGCAATTCCAGGCCAATTATTTTAATACAGTAAATTATTTTAAATTTAATACAGTAAATTATTTTAATACAGTAAATTATTTTAATACAATAATTATTTTAATACAGTAAGAAATGTTAGAGATGGTAAATTTTATCAGAAACTGCATGAAAAGGAGAACACTGGAGTCCATGATGTAGCACAGTGGAGGTATCTACCTTTCTCTTGAAAATAGCTAGAGAGTTTGTAATCTGATATGTCTGATTATTGATTGAATTAATTCTGACAGCCAGTGCAGCAAACAACTCTACAATGAACACCTGAAAACAAGGGAAAAGTCTGTAGCTGTAGAAGGTTCAAATGAATTTCAAGTCAAAATGATCAATAGATGATACTGTAGGATAAAAAATAATGGTCATTGTCCTAGGTCAAAATTAATGGATTTCAGGACCAAAGGACTTCAACCTAGTTTGATAACAAACAAATCAGTTTCATGTGTGTCTGTTATTCAAATTATATTATAGAGAGACAAAGTAAAAAAAAAAGAAAAGAAATCAAACTACAGTAGATTGAAATCCTTTTAACCTGAAATCCATTTTAACCTATATTGAACTCATCGTCAATAGATAAGCGTGGAAAGTGGTGCCTAGAGGGTTGGCAGGGGGCCTGAGCACTTCAGGCTAAGGCAGGGAGATATCCATGACAGCTGCCAACTGGCAACATCACACTGAAACAGGATCAGTGGAAAAATACTTACCTGACCCCCATTCTTGCCAAAAAGGTTTGAAACTTCTGAAGGGAAGGGAGGGCTGGGAGCTTGAATCTGCAGAGATTTGCTCAAATACACACAAAAATGATCTGCTGAGATCAGCTTGAAAACAAGCAAAGTGCCATACCACACCAAGTCAGCTATGCTTCGTGAGAAATCTACAGACCCCAGCAAGATACAAACCCACAACTACCATTGGCTCAATCTTAACTTTAGCTAAATTGCATTAATTTTAGCCACATATATGTAATTATATAAACATCACTTGTATCATACAGTTAACTCCTTAAAAAAAAAAAGAATGTTACTCCTCTTAACACTCACGCATAAGCTGCACTTGTGGATAAAGCCACACCCATTATTTTGATGACCAATGTCAAAAAAATAAATAAATAAATAAAACCTTCAAGAACCTGAGATGACGTTGCATCATGAAAACTTCACAGCAGCAACATTCACATGGGTGTGAGTAAACTCAGGAGCACCATGGACTCCATAAAAAGTATGTTTTCACCTTACAGTAGCTGTGGCTGGATACCATGTTTATGGAAATAATGGGGAAAAATTTGCCACTTTAGTGTTGAATACAGTGAGATACTTGCCTTGCAAGTTCGTGTGATTTGTTCGTGCGGTGGAAAGGTCAGTTCTCTGTCCAAGTTACCGGCGACATTGCAAACATTTGGAGACTCCATGCCAATTGGAATTCATTTTCTCAGGCAAAGCAAACAATCAGTTCCTCAAAAGAACTACTGATGGGTCAGATTCATGACCCCAAACCATGAAAGCAAACCAACA
>BLFN01000376.1:671209-673709 GCA_014634225.1 Acropora yongei
GCACGACGTGAGAACTTACCATTCACAAACACAACTGCCGACGACGAGTCTTCACCAAGGAAATTTCGCGCCTTGCATGTGAAGTTCCCCTCATCAAGTTGCTTATCAACTCTCTTTATAACCAATGTGCCATCTGGCAGAATAGCATAGTGACTGTTGTTTTCAGAAGTTACCAAGACTCCATTTCTAAACCACTGGAATGTTGGGTGTGGCGCAGCGCTTTGGTTACACTGTAACCTGCCTTCATTTTCTTGTAGGAATGTAAAATGACCCAACCATGCATTGGAGAAAGAAGGTCTCCATGCTGTGGAACAGTAATCAAGGGGTGAGTCTAGGAAGAAAATAAGCCGCCTTCATAATAACGAGCGCAAGTAATCTCGACAAAGCACGCTTTGCACGATCTTATTCCAACTACCCCCCTTCCCTGCCTTAAATCAAATCCTTGCTGGCAATGCAAGCCTTTTCTGCTGCGCCCCGAGATCATGTGGGCGCATGGCAGCCCTAAATTGCGCCCACCTAAATCTGATCAACATTGCGCGACAATTTTTTTGACAAAATGTAAGAGTATCCTTTCCGTTATTTACCCAGTACGTGAACCCAAGTTGCAGACACAATCATGCCATGTCGGTTTTCTGCTCCACACTGATAGATTCCTTCACTGTTAAGATCGACGTTCACAAACTCCAGTTTATTTTCAAGTATAGTAAAGTGTTCACTGTCAAGAGGAGAAAAAGGTCGTTTACAAAGCAATAGTTTTCTTTATTTTTTTAACGTAGGGAATGAATAGTTTCTAATTTATCGGACAACAGGGCACACGCGCGCGAGCGAACGAGACACGAAGGACACGCCACGCGAGAGGAGCGCCAAAAATTATTCATTTTCTGCGGTCAGAAAGTGTTCCTCTTATACTAACCGTGACCACAACCCCAACCAAGTAATGGTAAATAAGGTTTTTAAGCTTAAAGAGAAAGCAAAGGACACCTTGCGACGCGTAGGTGAGGGAGCATGAATCTCATTCTTCAGCTATAATGGATATGTATGAGATACCAAATAGTCTACTCACTCCTTTGCGTCCAAAAGTGCTCCATTTTTATACCATGTGATATCCGCAGGAGGGGAAGCTGTCACTTGACAGTCCAGGGTTCCATTTGTGGCTATGACAATTTCTATCTTCTTGGCGGGTGGTTTAACAGTCCACTTTGGTGGAGCTAAAAAGATGTTCAGTGCAAATGAAAGCCGTAAATTAACCGAAATGGGAAAGCAAAGTTCTTGACCCAGCACAGCAACAAATTGGTTTATTTTTTTGATATCCTTAATGTGCGATAACAAATCTCTTACGTTATCCAGTCTTGCTTGCACGAATTATTATTCACCGTCATTAAATTTGTAATAAAATGAATTCTTTCAAGTTTTCAAGCGAGTCTTTAGCACTCAATATGTCGTATCAATGGCGACTTCTGAATGCTAGTTCAGATGCTATACCACTGAGCTACAAATTTAAGTTGACAATTGCCCGGCTGTGCTGGTAGGACTAAGAATTCGCTGTTTCGGAAGTTCCAGTTTCTGCCAATTTCTGCTGCAATTTTCTTTTTCTTTATATACGTTTTTCAATGCAGGTTTTACATTCGTTCCTCTTAGTCTACGGACACTTATAACACTCAAGTGAGCTATGATCATCGCAGTTATGAACGCAATTTAAGCAATTGCGTATAGAAGCCTGAAAAAGTCAGGACTTCAACGGGGTTGAAGTCCTGACTTTTTCAGGCTTCTATACGCAACTGCTTAAATTGCGTTCATAACTGCGATGATCATAGCTCACTTGATTTCAACTCCGCAGTTCAATATATGAAACATTTCATATATCACTTCACTTATAACACTGTTCACTTTACTTGAAAGGCCGTTCGCCCGGCTCGCGTCTTTTCTCACTCGCTCGCTTGAGGCTCCCTGATGTATTTTTTTACCTTTCACCTTATTGTACATACCTTCAACCAAGAGACTAATATTGTGGATTAAAATACTTCCACCCTCAGCAGAAGTATCACCCTCACAGGAGTAAACATCTTGGTGGTCTGCCTTATTAACGTTGTCGATATCCAAGCGTCTTCCATAAAAAGAACGAAGAATCGCAAATGAATTTATTCCATCGACAATGGGTTCACCATTTTTCTTCCATGTTATACTCGGTGTGGGCCTGGAAAAGACGTAAATGATTATCAGAGCATTGAAATGACACAACGTAGATATTCATTGGGGCGAAAAGGTCATACGCTGGGCCCTGATGATCAAAAAGCGATCAAAGATAACCCGGGATACTACTATTTGCGTTCAACCGTGAAGTGTGAACGTTTTTTCGCGCAGGTTTACTTTCAAATGAGATAGTTTCCCACTGTCTCATTTGAAAAGTAAACCTGCGCGAAAAAACGTTCACAGTTCACGGTTGAACGCAAATGGTAGTAAAACAATAAACGACATTTGAATTTTACTCCAGCCGGCAAGC
>BLFN01000376.1:794098-796598 GCA_014634225.1 Acropora yongei
TTGAAAACTGAAAAAGATGAGAAATAGTAAATAAATAATTATTTATAAATTTATTAGTAGTTGTAACAAAATCTATACCCATCAATGTGTTAACTTCTCTTCTAAGAAACAATCTAAGGCAAACCAAACATTACAAAGAAAGCAAATGAAAATTTAAGGATCCCAACTGGCAGGAAGAAAACCTTGTTAGCAAATTGTAAGATGTTTGTCTGATTAGAAACTCTGATGCTTTGTGTGAAGTCTTGACCACAAGGCAAAAATGCACGAGGACATGTTGGTTTTCTTAATCATGGACACATAAACTAAATTCTGTTTTATGCTGTGGCCAACAATCTCATAAGTGAGTGATTAAATCAATCTTTACAAAGTATCTCATACCAACTCCAAAGGACACGTGTACATCAAACTTCCACATAACCTGAGTGTTTATATCTTTATGATAAAGGATTCATAAACAGAGTTCACACTAAATCACTACACTACACCATCAAGGTGGGCAAATATTTCTTTATCCAATCTTTTCCAAACATTACCAACCTTGCTCTTTTAGTCCTTGTCCAAAGTTGTTCACAACACACTTCAAAGAATATAAAAGCAATGCTCTCACAACAAGTGCCGCGACAGCTGAAACAAATAATATGACACTTAGACAGAAATAGTAATAAAAAAATATTTTTTGTATTGAACATAGTGATCTACAAAACCAGTGACAAACAAGCACTCCAAAAAAAGACAAAGCAAAACTCGTGAAGCTTAAAAATTATAGATATTTTTTGGCTTACAGACTGTATTTCTTGACAATGAAGGAGAAATAACAGCACTAAACATAGTGGGTGTTTCCAAAGGGCCATACTGTATGAAATTGAGGAATTGTTATAGCTCTTAACACAAACCTGCTCCAAGGAAAGAATAAATGAGAACATCATTTTTAACAGTTGTTTCCTCTTGCCAGCGATGTAATATCTGTAGTGTAACAGAAAATTAATTAACAGCCTAGTTGCATTCAGTCTGAGAGGAAATGGGAAGTTACAAATGGAAAGTTTTCAGATAACACTATAAATTAAAATTAAATTAAATTTCTGATCTTTTAGTTGATGACCATGTTTTATAACCTTTCAACTATCCAAAACACAAGGTTTTCTTTCCCATAACTTGTGCACTTCACAGTCTGCCATGGGGGATTTGGGAGTTTTTATAGAGCATATGCAAAAATTTATAATAATATTGATTCAGAAAAAACTGCACAAACTTTCTTTTCAGCAAATCTCCTTTGCTTCCTTCACTCTTTCCAACAAGCCATGCTTCCCCTTCCCTCCTTTGCTATAACACATAGTAATAATTATTAATGCTACAGTGTGTAATAGTAAGGGGGCACGGCTTGTTCAGAACAGTGAAGGATGCATGAAGAGATGTGCGTTTATTTATAAACATAGGTTTCCTGGGCCCTGTTCTGATATCAAAACTACTTTGTATGCAAGGGTGAAAGGGTGAATAGACCATTAGTGGAAGCCCTTATCAACCCCCCCTCCCACAAAAAAAAAATAATAACATTGTGGAATATTCCTGAAATCTGGATAAGTGTCAAAATGCAAAATGCTTCACATAAAATTTCTTATTAAAAACAATCATCATTTAGTAATAAGCAAGCAGAAAAAAGCCCACAGGTCAGCTTCAAGTGCTTCAAGGGATGCAGAGTTCATGTCCCCACATGCCCTTGGAACAGTCCACCACTGGCCCTTTAATCATGAAGACAGTAGTTAATAGACACTAACCCTTGCTGTCCTATATATCAAATAGGCAGGTTCCAATACACTAATCGGGCAGAATATCCAAACAAGTAGCATCTTCTCTCTTCTCATCTGAAAGTTTAAGAGCAGGCAACATTTGAAAGGTGTTAAAGGTCTGTTTATTCCTCACCAATTGAATAACAGTTTATTAAATGTTTTCTTCTTTCTTGCTTTATTTTTCCATATTAATTAATTATTTATCAACTTTGCAGTGGACTTTTCTGAGATACACGTATTGACTCCACCGTGCTAGAAGAGAACTGATCTCAACAATGGCGTGTACACTTGGTGGGTTAGTAGAACTTTTGTCAACCAAAGGACTGTTGGTAATAAAATATGGAAAAAAATTATTATTATTACTGTTTTAAGAGCACTTGCTACAGAATGTGTTAAGCCTGCAAATCAAATACTACTTTCCGTTGGACTGGCATTCTCTTAGTGTCAGTATGTGAAGTGAGGCATGAGGTGGCAGCATTGGCCAATTGGTGAGGGCACTCGCCTTCCACCAATGTGGCCCGGGTTCGATTTCTGCACCCGGTGTCATATGTTGATTGAGTGTGTTGGTTTTCTACTCTGTCATGAGAGGTTTTTACGCGGGTACTCCGGTTTTCCCCTCTCATCAAAAACCAACATTTGATTTGATTTGTGAATAATAATTGTAAATAAAGATTTGGGCAATGTTGATTTGATTTCCTCTAGAATTGTAAAGCGCA
>BLFN01000376.1:938355-943355 GCA_014634225.1 Acropora yongei
TAGTATTGGTTGCCCAAAAATTATGATTTCTGTTAGTTACTGACTCCATAGTGAGTTTTCCTTGAACCGTTTTGAGGCATCTAAGCCGTTAAGGTAAGGATTACATTTTCTGGTTTTTTTCCCAAGGGAGGTGGCGTGCGCTGGAAAATCGCAGTCCAAATTCAATTAAGGGTTGGAGAGGGTAATAATAAACGTTTATTTTGAAAGATGAACTTAATTGTTGTTATTATTATTATTTTTTATTATTATTATTTTTTTTGTGGATCTTGAGCTATAAAGATTGCGACTTCACGGACACCCCCACTCCCTGGAGGGACACAATTCTTTCCGCGGAATGGGTCTAAAGGGTCAAGGGTTTTTGGCGCGAAAAAGATGCAAGGTCTTTCAAGACACTTGACCAATAAGAGAAGAGAATTCTAACTCCGATCCAATCAGAAAGAAATATTTTATCACGTGGTGTGAGTTGCCATGTTGGCGGCATCTTCGAGAAATTTCAGTTTGTCAACCAAGCAAGTCGTCCCCAGAATTGGAACTTTTTTCCCCGAGTTTAGTTGTTGTCTTTACTTTTCTTTGTTAAAAAATGAATTTACCGTGGTAATACCTTGTTGCCTTCAAAAAGGGAACTTCAATAGCGAAAATAGGTAAGTTTTCACCTTTTTCCAGGTGTCATACCTGGCAACCCTTGACAAGATTTGCAACGCGACACGCGCCGCCCTCTTCATCGATGTGCTTATCTTAAGTTAAAATATCACTTGCATTTATCAATCAGGAAACAGGAGTATTTCAGGGAAGAACATAAAAAAAGAAAATCTTAAGTTCACCCATGTTGATGAATATGCGTGTGCAAGCAACATCACGGTGTTTCACAAAGCTAGAAATCTTAACAGGTAAATACTGAAAAATTCAACAAGGAAACATTTCTACTTTTTTTATTTTTTGTCAAGGTTCAATTCACAATGATTATTGAATTCTCGAGTTGTTTACTCTGATTGATCATTCGTGTGCAATTCATTACAGACAAATTGCAGCTTTTACACCTTTCAAACGATAGGAAATTGTGGCATTCTTTCATTGAAAACTGTTGTATTGAGCAACGTAATTTTTTCTTTTACGTTCGTGTTTGGCAGAACATTAACCTCGAACAAGATTTAACACTTCCCGCGCAAATGTATTATTGCTTTCGCACCTTTGAAATGGTTTTTCTCGCTCCTTCCTTCAAACTTTTCCAAATATTATAGATCATTTTTGCCGCTTTTATCATTTTTGTTGTTGTTTTTTTTTATTGCTACTTTCAAGGATTTGAGAAAAAGAATATATATGAAAACCCTTGACCGGACCTATATCTCCGGCTGAAATCTCAAAAACAAAATGACATAAAAAAAGATGTGTTTGTTACTTTCAACAGGTCTCTTATTTGGATGCACTTGTGCCTATAATTTGGCAGTCACGGTATTCCTGAGACAACTGACAGAACATCAAATTTTACCGACATTGAGCCACACCTGGAAAAAGTCCAGCTCCTAAACACTACAGACTAACCAGCTTCTAGTGATGCCACAGACACTCCAGCCTCCTGATTTGGCTTAATCTTGAGAATGAGTCAAGAAACAGAACAAGGTCAGTAAAAATAATAAATTGTGGTTGGTGGGTGGTGGAGACTAATGTGGGACAAATAAAGTAAGAGCTCTGGATGAACCTTGCAATAGAACAATCCACACATGATTGACTCTTCACTTCTTCAGCTAGACTAAATTGTAGTGAGATAAGTTAGTTCATTTCCAATGACTGGGCTTCTCTTCTCCCTTAAACTTCCACTTGCATTTCTTTTAAGTTATTTGGTCAGCAGATAGAAATTCAAATCACTACTCTGCTGCTTCCTTTGACTTTTTTGGTTTGTAGAGAATTTTAAGTCTTTGTATTTCAGTCACTTTTCATTATTTTAGATGCTTTCTGGTGCAGGCTTCAACATAAACACTTCAACAAAGAGACTTCACTCTCAATATCAGTTTGTTTGAAAACTACCATACTTCAAATGGTTGTTTATAATTATCATGATCACTGAATCAAGTGAACTTAACTTAACCCTTTCCCGTCCAAGGGGTTCCCCATTGACGAGTAAAATCGTCTAGCGTTAAACAGAGTAAAATCTGTAAGTGCCCTGAGCGCTCATTCGGCAGTAAAGGGGTTAAGCAAGGCTCAACCAGATATTAAATTAAGATATTAAGTTACAAACTGGTTGCTAAAAGTTCTCCAGCCTTACAAGAAGACATCGAAAATAAATTTTCTCAAAAATGCTGTACTAAATATAAAATCATTTGAGTTTCGAAGTTGTCTGTGTGTTCATTTTCGATATCTTCTGATACAATGAAAATGGTCAGAAATTGTACCCTTTTCCATTAACAGTGATACATCCAAGATATGGAATATTAAGTTAACATGAGTGGCATCTTTTGAGTCAAGGTAGAAATTGATCAGTGAAATTACTATTCCAACTTTTGAGTAAACTATGCTCTACCTTAGTAAACCTTCGGACTTTTCCTAATCCGAACTTGAAAAAAAGCCATCTTGTAAAAATTCACCCGTCTTGATGAGGGAGCTCTAGGAACGACAACAGATTGTGTCACGCATTCCTTTCGCCAGTCAATCTCGTTCGAAAAGCTGCACGTGCAAAATACGAGGCAATTTTATGCATCCAATTTATCAAGCGCAGCTCGCTTGCATTTTTGCAAAGAGATTCTTAGCGGAAATTAAGCCTAAATTTGTCGTTTTTAGACCAAAAGACGTTCTTGTGGACAAAACTCACAGCTCAGAGCACTGCTTGGAGAGGTCAAGATTCTTTCTGACTGAAACGTGGTAAGCGCGACAAGGCGAGTTAGGTTTGAGGGTGAGTAAAACCTTTCAATTTCAGTTGCTCCTTTCTGTATTTAAGCTTATGGAATGTCCAAACTTTTATTACCAAAACAACAGCAGAAATTTTCACCAGACAGAACATATCTTTAATTTTCTGGAACTGCTCCGAGTCTTTTAAAAGTTAGCCGCTGACTGTTAGCCATACATAAGCCTACACAGACCTACATAGGCCTACATAGACATACATAAGCCTATATTAGCCTACACAACCATACATGAGCCTTAGTATAACCACACATAAAACTACATTAGCCTACACAGCCATACATGCACCTACATTACCCTACACAGGCCTACACACACCTACATAATGCCAAGTAAAAAAAAAAAAAGATGTTTCTCGTCTCCGCCTGCTTCATTTTTTAGTGCCACCTCTCTTTTTTTACTATTTTTTATGACCAACGTTTTTTAACATTAAGAAAGTGTTCTTAAAACATCAAATATGTGTAAAGCCCATTGCTGCTGTGTACACACCAAAATAATGTAAATTTTCACTGTTAACCCTTTGTGTGTATCAAAATTAAACAAACTGGTGTTTAATCGATATCTGATGTTTCGTTTTATTAATATTTGACCTAAGAGCTCCAACGTATCCCTGGGGAAGGTAATAATGTGTAAAGAAAGCATACCATAGAAAATAATAAATAACCAAAAAAAAACGCCCGCCTGCCTCTTTTTTTATAGAAATCTGGACGAGAAACATCTTTTTTTTTTTTACTTGACCTAAGCCTACATAGACAAACATAAGCCTACATTAGCCTACACAAGCCTACACAACCATACATGAGCCTACACAGACCTACATAGCAATACATGAGCCTACCTTAGCCTATACAGGCCTACACAAGCCTACATAGCCATACACAACCCTACACAGACCTATATTATCCCAACCTCATTCCCAGGACCTTTTCCCAAGCCAGGGAAAAGGTCCTGGGAACGAGGTTGATATTATCCTACACAGGCCTACACAGCCATACATCAGCCTACACAGACCTACAGGAGCCTACATACGCCTACACTGGCCTATATAAGCATACATAGCTACACACGTTACACAGGCCTACACAAGCCTTCATAACCGTTCACAACCCTAAACAGAACTATACA
This sequence comes from Acropora yongei, assembly GCA_014634225.1. Classification (NCBI taxonomy): domain Eukaryota; kingdom Metazoa; phylum Cnidaria; class Anthozoa; order Scleractinia; family Acroporidae; genus Acropora; species Acropora yongei. Next base: position 942,376 of record BLFN01000376.1, read on the forward strand.
GGATTACATAGCCATACACAACCCTACACAGGCGTACATAAGCCCACATAGCCAAACACAATCTTACACAGGCCCAGATAGGCATTACACAACCCTACACTATCCTACACAGGTCTACATAAGCCTATATAGCCATACACAACCCTACACACCCATAGTCAGCTGTATTCACAGAATTAATGGACAGTTTTGCATCAATGGTAGCACAAAAATCATGGTCTTACGAACCAACTTGAAGTTCCTGTTTTGAAGGTAATTACTATCTTGTTTTGAAGTTGGTGGTTAAAAATAATGCCATGCAACTTTCAAACCCTGCAAGGCACATATCTTACCTAGTTTGCATTCCTTGCTGAATTAATTTTCAATTAGAGTATTCCTCTAAGCATTACAGAATGAGTGAGTGCTCATGTATGTGAAGGCTTATGTATGGCTGTGTAGACTTATGTAGGCTATTGTAGGTCTTTGTAGGTGATGTAATGTAGGCTTATGTAGGTCTGTGTAGGCTTATGTATGGCTGTGTAGGCTTATTAAGGTTAATGTAGGGTCATGTATGGCTATGTAGGTCTGTTTAGGCCTGTGTATAGTAACGTAGGGTTGTGTATGGCTATGCAGGCTTATGTATGTCAATGTAGGCTTATGTATGGCTGTGTAGGCTAATGTAGGCCTGTGTACGTCTGTGTAGGCATATATATGGCTGTGTAGGCTAGTGTAGGCTTAGGTGGGCTTATGTAGGCTTTAGGTCTATGTAGGCCTGTGTAGGCTAATGTAGGCTTTAGCTCTATGTAGGCCTGTGTAGGCTTATGTATGGCTATGTAGGTCTGTGTAGGCTAGTGTAGGCTTATGTAGGTTTATGTATGGCTATGTAGGCTTATGTATGGCTATGTACTCTTATGTAGGTCTGTGTAGGCTTATGTATGGTTATGTAGGTCTGTGTAAGCTTATTTATGGCTATGTAGGCTTATGTAGGTTAAATATAAGCT
>BLFN01000376.1:965855-970855 GCA_014634225.1 Acropora yongei
CGACTTTAACAGTTTTTGCGGATTTTTGAAATTTTCAGTCTCAACTGAGAAAAAGCCCTTGTTTACGTCCATTTTTCCATTACCTAACCAGAGCCACACGCTCACGAACGTTTTACCCAAAAAAATGGCATCTTTAAGTTGTAAGATGTTAAGTTAACTTTGAATGGCAGTTGAACAATTACCGAAGGTGCCATCCTAAAATTCTCTCGCATTTTCTTTTGCTTGGTCTAAACCTACTGAATACGATGGTCTTCAGCATTTACATCTGTCTGATCACGTTTTATAATCTCGAGCCTCCGAATATTTTCCATGACGGCGTCATGGCACGCGCTCGCTGAAATTACCGGAAAAAGCAATAGCACAGGAAAACACGAGCGCAAGAAAGGACTTCTCCTTGTCTTAAAGCGAGCACTTTTATCAGCGAATGGCTAAATAATTCAAAATAAACTTACCGAAATAACCTTTGATGTAGCAAGATGAAAGTTTCTTTTTCAGATGTTTTCGACAAGCGGTCGATTTTTCCCGCGTTAGATTTCCCGCGTTAGACGCGGCTACCGTCTGCTCAGCTCTGATTGGTTGGTTTGATTGTCAGTTGGTCGTATCTTTTTTTCAAATGGCTTTAGCCTTAAATGATATCGGAAAAATAACTTATGTAAATTTAAATTACTTGATTTTTTACGTACCACAAGTAAAGAATCGACTTAACTTCTTGTTTCTTTTGGGACCTTTCAAGAAAGTAGCGTCATCTTCTTTGATAGCGCACGCACTGTATCATTATTCTTCTGTTGCAATTACTGTACATTGTTTATGACGTCACAAATCGATCTCTTTTTCAAAATACAATATTCTCATTTCGCCACAAACAAAACTGCCTAGAGAATTTTATATTTCTACAGGGGTTAAATTTGTTCACAGCAATAAGATCACATGAGGGAAGTGATGAGAAAAAATTATTGGATGTGGAAGCTGTCTTCCAACAGTTGATACCGGTACATTTAAAGTAACAGACAATTGCTGGGACAAAAGCTAAGAACTCTTTAATCACATGCTATCACAGCCAGCTGATTTCACATCTACTGATAATTGAAGTAATCCTTCTAATAAGAGTGAGTTTACAAGACTAGTATTCTCTACTATTAACTAAATAATATAATAGAACTGATACTAAAATGGAGAGATATAGGAATTATTGCTATTTGACTTATACATTGACCAATTTTTCACCACTTCTTCTAATGGTATACAAATTCTTTTCTTGTTAAAACCCAGCCCTCCAAAAACTTTCTCATTGATTTTAGCAGCAAACTTGCTGTTCTTCATGACGAGATTGCACAACAATAATAATTATTATTGGAATCACTTTCATATGAATGCTCTCCTTGTCAAAGTGTGTAAGTGCAATTAGTTAAAGTGTAAGGGTTTCCTGGATCACTAAGCAGCTTGAGGGACAATATCAATGTTAGTGCTCACAGACTGACTTAGATTCTGGCCATTTTCATTTTTTGAAAATGTCTTATTAAAGAAATGCACTTGTACAAATGCTAACTTAAATAGATGCTCCAAAGAACTTAAAATTTGTCACACGAATATCACTCATTTCAATCAATGATCCTCTACAAAAGGATTTTTTTTTAAATTAAACAGCAAGCACATCTATTTCAGCTGGTGAAACAGTTACAGATCCAGACCAAGAGATGAGTGAGGGAAGGAAGAAGGGGACCAACCCTAAAAAAAAACGCCCTCTTCTAGGCTTTAGTTACTGTAGCATGCTTCAGCTGTGAAGGCCTTGAATTTGGTCCAAAAGAGGGAAAAAAAACCCACCCTGGATCTGCATCTGCAAAGGATCAATAATAATTTCTATTTTTGAAATGGCTAACACATAAAGGCATCAATAACTGACACCCTCATTGAACTAATACGAAGAGGTCTACATTTTCCTTTGAGTGAAGAAATATATCCTGAGTACATAATAATAATAATAATAATTATTATTAATATTGCCTGTAAATAATTTAGCAACTACAAAGTGAAACCTTGCACTCTTGCAACATTGCAGACAAGTAAAGCAAAACTCAATGTACCATACAATAGGCTACTCTGACAAATCTTAAGTCTTAAGCTTCCAAATCTTACTTTTGACAAGACAGGGTATTACGTATAATAGGCACTGTCATTCACAAAAAAGGCATCATCCTGCAAAGACAATTAATAGCTAGGTCACGTAAGAAATAACAAAGGATGTTTTGGCAAATTAAAAAGTCAGAATTTCCATCACCTTCTTGGCAATTAAATGGCTGAGGGAGTATCTTGGTGTGGTGGATCATCCTGCTGGGGTATCTCTCCACCTTTCACTCCAGAACTTCTGGGATTGTGCCAAGGAGTTTCTTTGAAAAGGAACCACAGATTTCCACCCCACACAAAGACATTCAGGAAACCAAGCAACTAAAATGCAATGTCAGCTTGAAATTAGCACACCATAACTGTATACTAGACAGGAATAGTTAAACATTACTGAATGAAAAGGTATGATGTCAGGAATACAATGTAAACCTATGATTACAGTGATGATGATGAAGAAGCCTCAACGGCATGCTACCCTCACAAGACACAAAATGGGACACTTACCACAGCAACAACAGGAGCTCCATAACTTGCACCCTCAAAGGACTCACACTGATAGATTTTACATGGAATATAGTTCTTGAATACACTTTCCCAATCTGTTGCATTCCTGAGGCCAGCTACTGCAGCTGCCCAGGCAATAGAGCTTGTGAACCAAAACACCACCAGGAGAATCGTAAAAACAAAATCCTAACCACAAATCAAAATGATATGTCAGCATGTCATCACAAGCTTTTGCTGTTAGAAAAAGTGAGGTATTCGGCTAATCCTCAGTATTCCAAAAAATGGTTGCCGTTTCAATATTCTAATGTTTGAAATTAAACTTCTAATGAAGCTCATTTGAAAAGTAATGGAAATAATAGAACCGCTAAAGTAAAAAGAGAGACCATAGATATAAAAATTAATTAATTATGGGTGCTTTCTTCAAAAGGCACAAACAACTGCTCAGAATGATCATCAGAAGATGATCTCACTATCAATATTATAGATTCAACATCCATGCAGGAGTCTCAGATTTAAAAAAAAATGATTAGTTTAGTAGCTTATGCTTATTAGTAAAGAACACTTTGCCTCACAAAATTAATGAATCATGCTTTTTACATGCTATCTTTAGCTCCCTCAGAGGTGATTCTCGAAAGACTATTTATCTTTAAGCTTTCTTCAACCAAAAAAATGGTTTCTTATTTGTCAAAATTAGTTTGGTAGGTTTTTGATCTGCTTGTTATTCCGTTTATACAGCAAAATTAAAAAAAGACAATTTACTTCTATGGACAAATCTTACAAAATGGATATGTTAACATAACTTCACTTTTTCCCATACTTTGGCAATACCTTGATGTATATGCACAGCAGGTGAATTCATTAAATTACATGACGTGCTGGAATGCACTTACCTGCAGCAGCTTAGCAAGATTATGATAGTCATGCATGATAGATTTGCAAAAAAAATACTTAATGGCTGACTGCACACCAATTTATTGAAATGATCCTCTTTCCCCACAAAAATTCCTGAAATCATTCATGCTGAAATGGCTTAACTACCAAAAAATTGCTGCAATTTCTTTTCAGTTCTGACTCAGCTTTCACTAAAAAACAATGGCTTGATCTCGTTAGCCACTTTGGTCACTTGCATATTTCAGTTGTTGCAAAAGAATGCATCTCTTCCAAGTCTAAAACAAAAGAGGTTTCACTTACATTTCCAACTGCAACCCATGATTAATCAGCCTCTTAACTAAACTGAGTTTTCAACCTGTGTACGAGGTACTTACAACAGCTAATTAAAACCAGAAAAAATCTTATTTTGGTAATTCAGGTAATCATTGAACAATCACAAGTACATCAGGAAACTAAGACTCAAAACCCTTCAAACACCATAATACAGTAAATCCAATTTAATTCTCCTGTAGTCTTGCACATACTGTAGCTCTTACTTTGAAGAAGGGATAAAACAGACATTGATTTTAAAACTGCCATCAATTGCCATTAAATTTTTATCCTTTTGGTAAATCGTTTTCACTGTCCTGATGTTGACTTTTACTTCTCAATATTGTCACAAATGCATTTATGGCAAACATTTTAAAACAGGCAAAGGGACTGAACATCCAAATTACCTCTAAGTTGCGGTGAACCAAAATCTGTAACAGTGAACAATAATTACTGGATTGAATTATCATGGAATTCTGGATTTACCACACAGCCAAGCTATCAAGTTTTTCACTTTTGGGCATTGATCCTTATGTGTTCATTCCTCTGAGAGTTTGGACAATACAGTGTACCAAGTCTGAACTTCAACAACACAGTAAATCTAAGGAGCAATCTTCCTGTGGGAGCAATGACCAAGAAGGTCATTGCTCCCACAGAAAGAAAGGAAAAAGAGCAACCTGAAGTGCACCTCCATAAGATGACATAACAACAGTGTTCTCCCTATAAAGTTTTAGCTCAGTAGGTGAGGGACAATTCCTGACCAGTATAACCGTACTTTTTGAAACAACTTATATAGTTTTAGTAAACCTTCAAGAGGTCTCAGGCGGTAAGAACTGTTGCTTGCTGTTGCTTGAAGTGGTAAATTTTACCAGTTACCACCTGATAAGGAGAACACTGTAACAAATGATCATTTCAAACTGTGATTCACCACTGAAGACACAGAAGAAACGTACCAATCTTTCTCTAAATTCAATAAAATTCTCATGCAAACATGTTCCTTGATTGTTTGAGTGCACCTCTGTTATTATTCATCCCTTTTACTTCAAAGTCATATTGCCATCAGTAACTTATGGTCTCGTTCTGTGGGGGTCGTGCTTTAATGCTGATCTTTTTTTATTCATTGGAACAATTGCACTGTAGAGTGGCAAGGATAATTTTCAGCTTTTCAAAGGACA
>BLFN01000376.1:1043355-1045855 GCA_014634225.1 Acropora yongei
ACGTTGGAAAAGGAAATTGAATTTTTTTTGGTAACAAGGAATACCCGTCTCCAGGCCAGAAGAAGACGACAAAGCCTTAGCCTCGAGCCGAAGAAGAACGCTGTGACCATGCGCAGTATCCTCGTGATCTCTTCCGTGCGAAGAAATCCTTCCCTTCAGCTTGGGTGGTTTTAAGGCTTTGTTATTTCTCTATACCACGCTCTTTCTTCATCCCAGGAAGTGAACAATGGATGAGGAATATGACTGTATAGTTCTAGGCACAGGCCTTAAGGTAATTGCAAAAGTAGCTACTCAACAAATGCGGATGAAGGCGGTTCTAAGAAACACCAGATCAGGTTTCACACCCAGTCATGTATTCGCTTGATTCCAAGTTAAAATTGATTTTAGAAATCTTAACTTAACTCTTCCAGATGACCAGTTTCGTATGGTGATTTATTTACTGCTCTTAAGCTTTTGTTGGGCAAAATTCCAGTAGAGTCGTTTTAGATGATGCATTTTATAAACGTCCTCGTGCGTTCTTTAAATCGAAACCTATAAGGTTTGTTGGATTGGGAGTGTACTTTTTTGTATAGTGTTGCAAACCTTTCTTAACCAAAAACCCCTAAGTGTTACTCGCATAGGATTTGCAAGCAAATTAATTGAATTTTCAGAGAAGTACGAATTTTGTAGGGTTATCTTGTTGATTTGTTCATATGTACATGTTTATATTTATTATAAGTATATATAATAGTGCTCTGCAGTGCATTAATATTGATTGGCTTGATCTGTCTGATTGCAATTTTTCTCCTTTTCAAGTATTTTTAATACTTTAGAAGACTAAATGCATCATTTACCGTATCCTAGTGCTAATATTTTTTATCGATTATTGGAGACTGAAAAATGAATTGTCTTTGTAAGTTGAAAATACCAGGAAATTAGAACAAGCTTGGGTCAGGATGTAGGAATAAGTCCAACCTATCTTCAACAAATACTGTGAACTTGTCTACAGAGGTTACTTTTTTTAAATGGTAATTGTTTTTTCTGCCATTTACTAGAGGATGCAGAGGCACCCTCAGTGAGGTAAGCAATGCTTTTTATCAACTCCAGTAGCTGATGAAAAGTGTCTGCTACTTCACTCATCCATCAGCTAGGTTTTCCTTAAAATGAAGTGATTTGATCAATTTTATTGAAAGCCCTGGGTTGCCATTAACCATAATTTTCCATTGTATTAGTCTTGTCTACATGCTGTAAGGAAAAGAAGCCTTGCGTTCAGTCTCAACCATAATAACTGCCATTCGTTTCTTTATTATAGGAGTGTCTTTTAAGTGGATTACTGTCTGTTAGTGGAAAGAAAGTTCTTCACATGGACAGGCAAAAGTATTATGGCGGAGAGAGTGCATCAATTACACCTTTGACTGATGTAAGTAGCAAGGCTTGCTGAGATGGTTTTGAGGGTTTGTTTTCTCGAGTGTCAAATTTGGAGTTTGGTCCATCTCTTTCAAGTCATGTCATCTTTTTCACAGGGTGTTGTTCATGTGTACCTTTATTTTATGCACTGTACTGCTACAGCTCAGAACACAAAAAAATGTGATATGTATTAGCCCTGGCCCCTCAAGTATTTTAATTTGAACTAATGACACTTTTGGAGACATAACATTGTGCCCATTAGATTTTTTACTGTGGAAAAGGAATTCCAGGGCATCTGTGATTAAAGCTTTGGCTTGAAAATAAACAGTTGTATTGCAGGCATTCGTAGTTTGACTCATGCTTTCCATTTTAGTGCATGGATCTTGTTGTTAAATTCATGGCCTGTTTTCCTTTTTTGTGTGTGTTCAGCTTTTTTCATTGTTTGGTAAGACCTTGGAGGATGAAAACAAATATGGTCGTGTTCGAGACTGGAATGTGGATCTCATTCCCAAGTTTATTATGGCTGAAGGTACATGTCCACAAATTCTCTTTTTGAGATGATGGATGATGATTTTCTGAACTCTGACTATAGTTTTTATTCTGCACTTCTGCAACATGTATGCCTATAATAATTTTTTGTGTTGTAAATGTGAAATTTGTCACATTTTATTGCTTTCTGTCTGAACTACTATTGCTTGGTAAAACTAATTTGTGTAACTGCTCATTGGTACATTTTTTATTCAGATACTGTGCTGTCTTTCATTTTGAAGTTGTGTTTGCTCACTACAAGTAGTCTTCTGTTATTCAAGCTTTCTATTTCCTGAGCAATTCAATGTTTGTAAATTAGTATTATATTATTATTAATGGCTTTGAGATTTTAACAATGAGTACAAAATAATTTATTGAATATAAGAACAAGTTTCCATTTTCGAAATATTGTGTCTGAAGATGTGAAATGACACAATTTACTAGCTTATTTGGAAAATGCTCTTGTGTATACAATCTCGTGCACAAGAGCTAAATCTTGTGGTTATTGTACCCTGAAGTGAAATATCTTGTGATTAAGAGTTAGTGTCATGTTTGCGAAAGCAACTTAACTTGACTTTTGGCTTTT
>BLFN01000376.1:1100805-1110805 GCA_014634225.1 Acropora yongei
TGTGTAACGTGTTGGTTGAGGCTGGGTTTCTCTCACTAAATGTTCATGGATTCTTTAAGCTTGTCCTGAAACCAAGTAGTCGCAGAGTTCAGGATTCTGAAACAATCCTGTCTACAGGACGTTCCACAAGACTCTGAACTCTGCAGATGCTTATGTACATGGGAAGACTTGTCGGAGAGAAGGCAATGCCGTGTTCAAACTTAGGGGGAAAAAATGAGTTTAGACTACTTTTAGAGTTTGCAACAATAGAAACTCACTTTCTTATTAAGAGCACTTTCTATGACCAGGTAGATGCCACAGCTATGGGCTCCCCTCTGGCTCCCGTTCTCCCTAACTTGTTCATGGGACACTGTGAGAACAGTTGCATGGCTAGAAAAGTACAGGAATTAAGAAGTTTTATTCTATCACCGCTACGTGTATGAAACATTTTGTATTTTCATTCTGAGCAGGATGGTACCCTTTTCTTCAATTACATTAATGCACAACACTTAACAATGGAGCGGGAAACAGACCATGTTCTATACCCTTAGATGTCCTATTGAACAACACTGACCCACACTTCACTTTGACCTCTGTTTACCAGAATATAACATTTACTGGTTTGCTTTCCAATAATATTATTCTTTGGGTTTCTCCCTCTTTACCTACAAATTGGGATTAATTAAAACCTTGATAGATAGAACCTCAAAGATAAACAACTCTTGGATGGGATTCCTCAGAGACCTTCAAAAACTGTCAGTCATTGAGAAAAGAGTCTCTTCCTAGAGAACCTTATAAACAACTGTATTTATAGATAATTATTTTTTTGTACCCAGACAGCAGTCAAGGGTAGGAAAACACAGCTCCGTTCAACTAGTTAAGAAGCATCTAAGTTCTATTTTAAAATACCTTTCATTGGGCACCTCTCGACCATAGCACAGAGAAGGATATGCAAACTAGGGAACCAATTATGTCATCCTATTGATATAAGGCTTAAGTTTACTGTACTTTCAAAATCTGAAATCTTTTGAGCGTGAAAGATGCTGTAAGGAGATTCTCACTTGTGTTGTGTATAAATTTTCATGAGAAAGTTATAATGCTTAAGTTTGTGAAACCAGTCAACACTTCCCCATGTGTGCATGAGCATCTGGTTTCTGACAAGTCTTTGCATGTATTTAAGCATCTGCAGAGTTCAGAGTTTTGTCAAACATCCTGTACAGAGGATTGTTTCAGAATCCTGAACTCTGCAACTACTATGTTTCTGGTCAAGCCTGAGGAATCCATGTACATTGAGTGGGAGAAAACCAGCCTCAATCAACAGGCCAAACACGTAAACCTGATTCTCTCCCTATAGTCCCTTTATGTCCCTTATTCAGACTTTTAAGTATGTACTGTAACATGATCAAACAATGCAACAAACTTTGTAACATCATGCTCTTTGAATTCAATAGTGATTTCAAACTTTGTAACAATGATGAAGATGGATGTACAGTCAAAACATGTGTGGTAAATTAAAGTAAGTTGTACTGTTTCTATGACTGTCTGTTTTGTTTAAGTGATATCTAGACCTCAATTTTGTTGGTGCTATCTGCATGTACCTCAAAATTTTTCAGATTATCAGGTGATGAGTTGGGGCAGAGGAATAATCATAAGGATTTACATATTGTTTTTAATCACACTGCAATCGATCAGAAATCAGAGATAATGCTCTTAGGGATTATCTTAGATGACCAACTATCATTTTTGAGTAAGCAATGTTTGTAGAAAAGTCTCCAGCCAAACTGGTGTCCTCTTGAGGGTAGGTAGGTAACCTTATTCTAACATCTTCTAGATTACAGTACATATTGTTAATCTGCTTATCTTATGTACAGATAAACACACTGTCTGGCATCTCTGTTGTTCTTCTGATGTCAGAAAACTAGAGCAAATTCAAGAATGAGCACCTTGCGTTGTCTGTTGTGATGTATATGAGAAACTCTTGCATACAGCAAAACTACCATCGCTTCATATGCGATGACTGCAAGCCATTGCAGTTATATTGTACAAAGTAGAAGATGATCTGGTGGCCCCTTACATTGCAGACTTATTTATTGTTACCAATTGTCAATAAATTATTATCCTTTGAAATTCTGATTTCACCATACCCAGATTTTGGACTGTTGCTTAAATATGGCAAACACTTATTAGACCCTTTCATTTGGTCCAAACTGGACAAATTTACTAAATCATTTCAATCACTGGACATTTTTAAAAAGCGCATCGAAATGGTTTATTTCCGAAATGGTTTATTTCACAACCCTGTTGGATAATGCTTGGAAAGACTTTTTTTTATGTTATAAAATTAGTAAGAAGTGATTCTAATACATGACTTACTGTCTGTTTTATGTGTTTCTCAGTTCCTCAACACATGTACATCCATAGATTTATTATTTGTTAGTTGATTAATAATAATAATAATAATAATAAGAAGAAGAAGAAGAAGAAGAAGAATTGTTGTTAGGTGTCCCCAATTATTAGTCTTCACTGTTCACTAGCAATTTTGACACAATAATAAAGTTCTTTCCTACTTACCCAAGCATTGCTTACAGTGCTGGACATTCTGTGAAGAAATCAGTATCTACAACAGGGTTCTATACAAGGGAGACAGGGTAGAAGTCCCCCCCCCCTGCCCAGCACAAGGAACTGATGTCTCATGTTCATGCTAGTCATCAAGGGGAACAAGCATGCCTTTGACAAGCTCTGGATGCTTTGCTTTGGCCTGGTACAAGCCAACAAATCAGAGATCTTGTAAGCAACTGCTGATCACATGCCAGCACAGGTCAAGGAACCACTCATCACTCCAGAGCTCCCTAAGCACCCTTGGGGTACTGTTGCTCAAGATTAATTTTGAATAGTCTTGATGGCAAGGATTTACTAATAACAGTTGATGCCTACAGTGTATATTAGGAGATGGTTGAATTATCTCAAGTGTCATCAATGAGGCCAAGCAGCACTTCACTTGCTTTGGAATATCAGTTTGAGTATACAGTGACAATGGTCTCCAGTTGGATTGTGCAGATTATGGGTTGTTTGCAGACACATGGCACTTCATACAATTCAACAGGTTGATAAAAGTGGCTGTGAAATCAGTGAAAGGCCTACAGAAGAAAGTTAAGCAATGATGAGACAAGTTTTCTTGACTTCGGGAATACCCCAGTTGAAGGTATGGAGAGCAGTTCAGTACAAAGACTTACTGTATGTCAAAGAGGACCAGGACAACCTTGCCGGTTCCACAACAACCTATTAGAGCCCAGAGTTCAACTACCTAGATGTCAATGAAGAAGCATACAATGAAGTGCAAGGAGGCAAAGAAGTATTGTGACTGTGGTTGAAAGGAACTACTGGAGGTAAGAATTGGTCAGCCCATCCGAATGGCCAGCCTTCTCAACGATATAACCAAGAAATGGAATGAGGTGTTTGATTGGGACAGTGGCCCTGAGATCCTATCTGGTTGACACAAATGGCTAATTTTGCAGAACCGGAAAGTTTCTCTGCGGTACAATGGATTTTACAGCTGAATTATTCCCAGAACCTCTGCCAGTCCAGCCACATCAGAAACACTCCACTGAGCCACTAAAATTGGGAATGATCATAGCCCCTATAGAACCAAAGCAGAAACCAACCAATACTATATAGCTACCCCCATCAGAGTTCCTGGAACCAGATACTGGAGTGATGCCCCCCATGAAAATAACAAGTGGAAGGATTGGCAAACCTTCCATGAGGCGAAACCTTTAGAGGTCTTATCCTCAGTTGAGGAAAATCACCTCTTGTCATTCATGTTGACTTTGCTCAGATCAGTAGCTTAGGACGTTGGACATTTAGATCATTGAAGGGCTCCAGGCAAAAACGTCCTAACTGACATTTTGGGTCTTTTTTCATTTGTGCTCAAAAGTGGCTGACTTTTTGCATGTGACCCAACATTATTAAGAAAATAAGTGTTCTGTAATTTTGTTTTGGCTAGTTTGTTTTTGATTTCCAAGAATTAACATAATTATACATAAAGCTTCGTTTTTCGCGGCGGCGTTGTTTGATTGTTCGTTCCGAGATACTGAGTTGCTAATTCAATCACTGCACATGGACCGGAGTTCACTGAAGCGAGACGAAAATAGCACTGGTCAAAGTTCAAACTCAAAAGCACATATTGAGGTCTTTGAATGTCACGGTGGCCCAGACGAGTGATGGTGAGTGCCTGTGGAGGACAATGAGTGCGACGGTCAGTTCAAGTTCAAGAATCCACAAAATTTGGTTTTTGTGGTTTTTCTTTTTCACTTACTTTTTTTTCATTAATGAACACAATTATCCCAACCCACTCTATGGTATACATTAACACTGTGGTCGATGAGGCTTGATAAATCCAAGAGAAGCTGCCATTTGCAAGGTTGAAGTGTGGCTTTTATCCAATTCCATGAGGAGACTGATACTGCTCAGTTACAGTGGGCTGAAGAAGGGCAGAAAGCATGTGTGACATAGCTGTCCTTGAAAAAACTGTCTCAGCATTAAAGCCAAGATGAAAGCCATTTCCAAGACCAGAGATCACCTAATCCACCAGGGTGTGATAAGGGTGAGAACTCTATTCCAGTTTAATCCATTTAAATGAATGTGTAAATGTATGCTATTGTAGCCCTCCGATTCTGAATAACCATTCTTGGGGTAGTCATTGAGTAATGCAACAGCTATGTAACAGAGGAAGTGTTAGCACAGGAGCTGTTTAACAGAAGAAGTGAGTGCCACAATAGCTGTGTTGCAGAAGAAGTGTTATCCACAATAGCTGTGTAAGTGAAAAGTCTCTTACCACAAAGTATTTTGACAACAACTGCACTTGTGGCCAACCATCGATTTTTTCTCCCTCTCTCTTCCTCCACCAACTGATGGATAAGGTACAGAAAGTTTCCTGTAGAGGGTTCTTGTTTCAAAGAACAAAATTTGGCTCTGGGATTTAAGAAATTAGAGTATTGTTGTACAAATGCTACAGGAGCTCCAAATTGCATGCTCAAACCTATTCTGGTCAAGAAATTAGCCAAGTCAATAAACATGGATGTGCTTCCTGATATGTGCAAGCTACAAATGCATAAATGTGTGGATATCTGATACTTAATTGTTCAAGAAAGCATTTGTGCCAGTGGTTAAGTAACCACTAATGTCAGCTCTCCCACAGCCCTTTTATTGTTCTGTCCACCATGAAGTGCTCACCATCCATGATGGTCTGTTACGTGTCTATTTTTCCTTTAAATTCATAACTGTATTATTCAAAATTCCCTAAAAATTATTATTCAAGCTCCTACAACTCCAGATAGTTGTGGTAATAGACTGCACTTTTCTGTTTTTGCTTTAACAATAGTGTACTGTACATGCCTTCGTCTTTCCAGGATATGTATTTTAACGTGAAACAACTTATCTTTCAGTGAATTTGGATTCGGAAAGTAGGTAAACGTTTTGAAATTTTGTTGACTTACTAAATCAAATTCAAATGCCTCAAAATGTTTTGGTATCAAAACTTTGGTAATGGAAGTAAAGTGCTTTTAAAATGTAGAGACAAAGTTGACTTCGTTTCATTATTCTAGAAACAGGACCCACTATAGAGGATAATATCTATACATGCAGTAGTCTTGTTTTAAGTTCTGGCATCTAATTGTCTCATAACAAGGGAATTCCCTATTCGACGAGTTTTTCCTTTATTGGATATTTTATGCTGTTTATGTAACATTCCATTATTTTGTAACACATGGTTACAACATTTTACGACTTGCTGTATTAAGAACAGTTCCGGGGCTAGCTTTTGCACATTTGAAAGATTGATATCTGTGTGCAGCTTACTGTGGAATGTCATTTTCGTGTGACAGATCGCAATATTATTTTTGTTGTTTATTGCGTGCTGTTGCTTCATAATTGTCTTGTTTATTACTCACTTTTTTTTTCATTTACCAATTTGTTATTCACTTGTTTTTTAAACACTTGTTCTTTATTTTGCTGTTGATGTCTTGTTGCTCAAATATTTGTTTTTTATTGTATTTTATAATCTTCTTTGTTTACCCAGTTGTTTATTGCTCACTCAATGTTCCCTGCTTGTATGTTATTTACTTGTTTTCTGCTTACTTGATTATACTGTAACTTCACCTTTTTGTCCCTCCCTGCAGTAACAGAATTTTGCTTTGATTTATGAGCAAAGTGTTAATATTCTGTTCCACTTTTGTCAGAAAATTTAAGGTCATCACTGACTCCCTGTTGTTGTTCTGTTACACTGTAGGTTTGTCCAAATCATTGCTTTCTGATAGTGATTCTGATAGTTAATGATGGCTTTATCAGAGAAACAAGTTAAAAGGGCAGAAGCAAGCACTGTCAATGGTGAAGAGTTTTACTAGGTTGGTTGAGGGGAGTGTGCAACAAGATTAGTTTCCAGAAGAGAAAGTTCAAGGTAATTTCAGTGTAATAAGACAGTTTCCTCTGAAAATTAATAAGGAATAGTCATTGCTTTTTCTTGCTTACTGGTATGTTATGGACTTTCATCTTTCTTTCCTTATCCTTACATGTTTGTACATAAATTATTAAGTTTTGCTTGTTACTGTTTTGTCTGCTGTTCACTTGTTTGTTTCTCTCTTGTTCTTGTATACACCTTTTTGTTGCTTGGTCAATACCTACTGTAATGTTGTTGTTTACTTGTTTGTTATTGGTGTTGCTCATTTTGTTGTTCACTCATTGCTCCAATATCTATTTGTTTTCCAACTTATTTACCTGGTTGTTTTCTTTTCCCTTTTTCTTGTGTTCACATGACTGTTTTTTATTCATTTCTTTGTCAAGCTGATCTGTTACTTGCTAATGTTTCTTGCTTACTTGCATTTTTTTCTAATTTATGTCTTGAAAATGTTTTTTATTGTACTCTTGTGTTCCTGGTCCTTATTGTTGGTTTTTAGACATTAATTACACTTTTGTGTCTTGCCTATTATTTGTGGCCACTCTCTTGAACTTGTCTTATGTTCATAAATGCACCCTTATTTACATGTGCCCTTTAGTTTTATGTTAAATTTCTGCATACTGATTTGTGTCTGAATCTACAATTTACAGTAATTGTGCCATTGCATCCTAATGTCTCTATGCTCTTCCCTGTGTATGTGTCTGTTTCTAATTTATGTATGTGTTTCTGGTACATTTGTGTGTGCATGCCTGTTGTTTTTATGTAGTCCTGTAAACCTATCTCACAGAGTTAATATTCCCTTTAATTTTTGCTATTAGTCTGCCTGTGTGCACCGGTAAGTACTTTTTCACATCTGTTGTGTTTTGTTGAGAATGTACTCTTGTATAATTATGTTACAGGTCAAAATTATATTTAGGTTATTCGATTTTTAAACTAGTTTATTTTTTTAAACCAGGTTAATTTCTCTCAACCTTGGTCAATTTGTTTCAACCAATCAATCCTAACTGTTTACAGATGCTGACATTGGGCCTAAAAACTTTAGTTTAGGCCTAAGATTAGGTTTAGTGAATGGTTAGGATACTTTCTGTATTGGCAAGCAATGGCCTGTGACTTGTGGCCTGAGACCTGTGTTTTTTACCTACTCCAAACTGATGTAGATTGACCTGGTTAAAAAAAAAAAGAATAGCCTAGAAATAATTTTGACCTGTAACTTATACCTGCGATGTGGTGTTGGTTGATATACTCTTGCATGCTTGTGGTTTTGTTTGTATGTATATAATCACTTGTCTATCACCCATTAACTTTTACCAACTTGGTTGTCAATCACTTTCTTGATGCTCTCTGTCTGTTGCTTCTTTGTCTGTTCCTTGCTAGCTTGTTTCTCACTTACTGTTTCTTGACTACATATTATGTAACTCACTTCTCTGTCACTCACTTATTAGTTACACATGGTTGTACTCCACTTGTTGGTTTTGTAACCCTATTGTTATTTGCTTGTCTCTTGCTTGCATGTCGGTTACTCATATATTTTTTACTTACTTGTTTGTTACTGAGTTGCTTGATTTTCACTATTGCTTCTTACTAACTTGTCTGTTACTCACTTTTTTCATCCTCAGTTCTGTGCTGCTCACTTGTTTGCTGCTCGCTTGTTTGTTACTCACTTGTTTGGTTCTTACTTGTTTGTTCCTGACCTGTCTGTTACTCCCTTGTTTCTTCCTCAGCTCTCTGTTACTCACTTCTTTGTATACCTCAGTTGTTTGTTACTTACTTGTGTGATACTCACTTTCTTATTACTCAATTGTTTGTAGATCATTCTTGTTTGTACCACACTTGTTTGCTACTCACTTGTGTTCCCCCTGTAGTTTCTATCTAATTTGTTTCTTACTCACTTCTTTGTTTCTTACTTGTTTGTACCTTGCTTGTTTTTCACTCGCTTATTTTTTACTCACTTCTTCGATGCTCACTTTTTCTGTTCTACATTTGTTTGCTACTCACTTGTGTGTCACTCAGTAGTTTGTACCTCACTAGTTTGTGGCTCATCTGTTTTTTAAACACTTGTTTGTAATACTTGTTGTGTAGTTTGTACTTTGCTTATTTCTACCTTGTCTGTGTCTTGTCTGTTACCCATTTATGTGTAGCCCAGTAGTTTCTACATCACTGGTTTCTTACTCACTTGTTTGTTCCTTACTTGTTTATGTCTCTCTTGCATGTTCGTCACTTCACTGTTACCTTCTTGTTTGTTACTATCTTGTTTGTTGTTCCCTTCTTTGTATGTCACTTATTTATACCACACATTTTCTACTCACTTTTGTGTTACCCAGTAGTTTCTACCTTACTTGTTTGTTCCTCATTTGTTTGTCTCATACTTGTTTGTTAATCACTTACTTTATTTATTTCTTACTCACTTCCTTATACCTCACTTGTTTGTACTTCATTGCTTGTTTTCTATTTGTACACTTCTTTCTTACTCACATGTTTGTTACTCTCTTGTTTGTAATTTAGTTGTTTGTACCTTACTTGTTTGTACCACACTTGTTACTCACTTGTGTATTACTCAGTAGTTTCGAAGTCACTTGTTTGTTACTCACTTGTTTGCCCCCCACTTCTTTGATACTCAGTGGTGTAGTACCACAGTTGTTTGATACTTACTTGTGTGTTACCCAGTAGTGTTAACCTCACTTGCTCTTGTCTCACTTGTTTACTAATCTCTTGTTTGTAACTCACTTATTTGTACCTGACTTCTCTGTTACTCTCTCTTTTGGTTACACTCTTGTTTGTACGTCATTTGTTTGTTACTCACATGTCGGTACCTCACTTGTGTGCCTCTCAATTTTTTGTACCTCACTCACTCTTTTGTTACTTATTCAGTCGCTTGTGTGTCAGTTGTTTGTATGTTACTCACTTTCACTCTTACTCGCTTGTTTGTACCTTACTTGTTTGTTTCTCACTTGTCTGTTACTCACTTGTGTATTACCCATTAGTTTGTGAGTCACTTGTTTGTTACTCACTTGTTTGTTCCTCGCTTTCTTGTTGCCTACTTGTTCAGTAGTCTCTTGTTTTTTATTCAGTTTCTTTGTATATCACTTATTTGTATCACACTTGTTTTATACGTACTTGTGTGTTACCTTGTAGTTTTTACCTCACTTGTTCATGTCTCACTTGTTTACTAATATCTTGTTTGTAACTCACTTATTTGTACCTTACTTCTCTGTTACTCTCTCTTTTGATTACACTCTTGTTTGTACGTCATTTGTTTGTTATTCATATGTCGGTACCTCACTTGCTCCTACCTCACTTGTGTGCCAAATTTTTTGTACCTCACTCATTTGTACTTTACTTGTTTGTAAATCACTTCTTTGTTCTTCACTTGCTCTTACTTCAGTTGCTTGTCACCTACTTGTCTGTTACTCTTTTGTTTGTTATTCGGTTGCTTGTGTGTCAGTTGATTGTCTGTTACTCACTTTCACTCTTTCTCACTTGTTTGTACCTTGTTTGTTTCTCACTTATCCATTACTAAACTTTCTATTTCTCACTTTTTTGGCACTCACTTGTTTGTGCACATTAATTTTT
>BLFN01000376.1:1148047-1153047 GCA_014634225.1 Acropora yongei
TCAAGGGAAAAATGCCACATCAAAACTTCATGGAAAATAACTTTTAGAATAGTCTTTAAATTTTAAACTTATGGAGTACAAGAAAGCACAGCCATCTTTCTCACAGACTGCTCAATGCAATGTAAAAACTTTCAGTCATTTTTTATCAGGCCTTAAAACTTTTTTTTTTTCATTTAAACACAATGTCATTTTCCATTGTTTGCCCCAAAAGCACCTAGGCTTATCGAGGGGGCTTACAATAATACGATAATCTGGCTAAAAAACGAAAAACGAAAAACAAACAAACAAACAAAAACAAACAGGACACAATGTTACAACAAATAAATTTACATAGTTGCAAATGTATTAATTAAACAGTTTAACAGTGGCCATCGAAAAGCGATTAGTATTGATTATAAAAGTCTGGACTTGGCGGAATAAAGCACAGTTGATATCATAATTTACAGATTTAATGCTGTACAAAAGAAAATTAAGTTTATAAGCATCTTAAAACTTTGCTACATGTGATTTTCTCTTGTTATTTGGTTTGTGATTCACTGCAATAATATTATAACACTGAAAGACACAACCACTTAGCAGAACTGATCCAAGTCTGTCTTGCTAACATAGCTAAAAGGTTTTCAAAAGAAAAAAAATCAAAATATGACAATTTTGAATGTACATTCTTAACTTAGCTACAGTATCTGGCACAAAGTCAAGGCTAGAATAATCGGGACATTCTTCTCAGCAACTTCACTCTGTTTGTTAACAAGAAAGGAGTGATAAATATGACTTTTCTGTTGCACTTGAAATAAATACTAATCCCAAAGTTTCAACTAATTGAAACATTTCAGTTGCAAAAGTAACTCATACAGTAAATAATTTATGACTCAGTTACTCTCGCAAGAAACTGAAGAAGGTATATTTATTGTCAGAGCCTTATTGTCTCCACAGCGTTCAAGGGTTGGTATCCGATCGACCGTGTTGAAGAAACAAAGAAACTCACTGTGCAAAAAGCAAAAGAGTCATGCATGATAGAAAAACGAAAGTCTACCGTGTTAACCAGGCAAAAAAAATGGCTTTGAACAGATAAACTTACATGTAACTCAACTGTTCAAATAGAAAAAAAAACTCTGCTGTTGGTGAAAATTTCGTAATCAAGAAAAACGAATATTCTTCATTTTGGTCTACTTTGAATTTACCCAAAACAAGTTACTGAAGATTGATCTAGCACATCAGAAAGAAACTGAAGAAAGTATATTTATTGTCCAAGCCTTATTCTCTCCACAGCATGCAAGGGATGGTATACTTTTGACCGTGTTAAAGAAACCAAGAAATTTACAATGATAAAAACAAAGGAGTCATGCATATTAGAAAAAAAGAAAATCTCTATTGTGTTGACCAAGCAAAAAACAACTTAGATCAATAGTTATTGTTTCATGCACATAAGTACATGTTAGGTTATCGGGTCAAAAATGTGAGGGTGTGTCAATGTGCCACATACCTGCGTTAACCTTATTCCCTGAAATCGTATAGAGAGTCATAATAATTTTTTTTGTAGGCACTATTTCTCACCATAATAATATTATTATTGTACTTCATCTGCCACAGTAAGTGAAAAATCACTCCAGTAATTTCTGGCCAGAATCCTGCATCTAATCTGCTGATTTTTCAATCAACAGACACCATTGCATGTAATAAAAAGGAGCAAGTAATGTGATACCTTTTGAATACTTATAATTTTCTGGAAATTTAAATCTGGATTAGTTGCACTCCTCTATTAAATTTTTTTCATGGGCAACATTTTGCACAGAAATTTGATAAATTCGATTGTTACCTTTGTCCACATTTTCTTATCAATAAGAGAGCATTTTTAGCAAAACACAAAAATACAAAGACTTTTTGCGGTTTGGGTTTAGGGTTAAATAGGAGTCGCACGTAATTATCTCAGAGCTTGTGATGAGGACTGATTAAATAAGCTGTTTGGCTGTGATCTATGCAAGATACTCCACTTGAGCAAGAAAAGCTTATTACTTTGAATTGTGTATGATTTTCTTCAGTTATACACCAGAGCAGGTAATCTGTCATTGCTTTTACATCTTAATGTGAAAATTGGTTATCGTGGATAATCTGCGATCTTGGTAATTGGTTGGAAAATACAAAAATGGAATATGAACACCAAACCTTGGTGAAAGGTCTCCACATTGGGAACCTACCTAAACCTCACCTCTTTCACAGTTTTAAGAAGTACGGAGCATACACTATTTTTCGGTCACATTTCTCTCTTACTTATTTTTACATGAAATATTAGCTGTGAATGCAACAATACAGTGGCCACTTTTTAGCCTTTCTGCGTTTGCTCTCTTTGGTCAGCAATAACAGTAGCATTACTCTCAATAAGTACAGTTGCATTACTGCATAATACGCAACACCAAAAAGGAAAGGGAACTTTTTATAAGTTTAATGTTTTGGAGAATACTAACTGTGCTTTAACTGCATTGATTCTTTATCAAGTGTTCTGTTACTTACAGCATCCTTTTGCTGAGGAGTTGCTGGTGTTGGGACAAATTGATGTTGTTGCCAGTGTTGCCACATCTTCTGGTATTGGTGTTCATTCTGCTTGCGGCCTGCAAAGAAAGCATTACTTTAAAACAGAAAATGAACAAAGCAAAAACACCACATGTAATGTCGATTCTTCTACTAATGTGATTCCCTATTAGTAGAGCAATTCTTTGGTCGTTTCTCTGGCTAACACATACAAAACTGAAACCGGTTGCTTATCGTCTCTCGTCTGCCATGTTTTATCATTCCCAAAGTGTATTGTGCGGTAGTTATAGCCCACACAGTCGCCCAAACATGTAGTTTTACCGCCATTTCCGCGGTTGAAAGATGCTAAAGCGACTTTTAAAATGGCTTCCAACGCAAAGAAAAAAAGATTGAAACCGGACACGTTAGTTAAAGAACCTTTAAAAAATGGTCTTTTTGTGAAGATTTCACAATGGAAACAGATGATGACAAACAAATCTCTCCCCTGAAATGTAAGATTTGTAGCCAACATTTCACGTGAGAACATTCACTTGTATGCTTCCATCTTAGTTCAATTGTTGAAACACTTTGCCTGTTTTCATCCTCGTATTTGAATTGCAATAGTTTTATAGAATTAAATTAGAACCCATTAATTTTGACGGAAAGCGAAAAAAAATTACTGAAGGGTTCCCATGATCTCTGGGAACGGAACCGAAGAGTTGTTTACCACAACATTTGAAATTCTAGGGCTTGTTTTTGGTTAAAAAGTAAAAAGTTCTCTGCAAATCTTTTGCGCTCTGATAGTAAACTCAATGTTGTGTACAATTATTGTCAGCCGACTCTATTGGACACTTTCAGCCATTTAATGCAGCCAACATCAAACTACATTGGCGTTCTACTACTATATATAATTTTATATATATGGTCAACTATCGTAATCGATTAAGTCCAGCCTAGCACTTTCTTTATTTGTGTACCCTCGTGTAGGATCTCAGGCCAAAGTCTGATGCACACAGGTGGCCACATACTGGGCACTCAGTGGAGTGCTCTGTACAGTTGGTTCTGGCTCTTACTGCTGCACCTTTTTCCACTTGCCTGGGTTGCCTTTCATTTTCATAAGCTTCTGTTCCTTTGCGAGTAGCTTGCCTCCATTCAGACCTGTTTGTTGCCATAATTTCCCATTGTTCTTCATCAATGTCACACTTCTGGAGCAATTTTTTCAGGGTGTCTTTGTAGCAAAGCTTTGGCTGTCTTCTTGATTTATGGCCCTCTCTCAGTCCACTGTAGAAGAGCCGCTTTGGTAGCCTGTTGTCCTGCATGCATACGAGATGTCCAGGCCATCTTAGCTGAGACTGTGTTAGCAATGCATCTATGCTTGACATCTTGGCTTGCAAGAGTACATTCAAATTTGAGACTCTGTTGTACCATTTGATGTTTAAAATACGTTGGAGGCAGCACTGGTGAAAGTGATCTAGAAGCTTAACATGCCTTCGATAGGGAGTCCAGGACTCGCAACCATAAAACTATGCAGTCAAGATTACTGCGCACTTCGTCTCCAGTTTCAAGCCCCTTTCGTTCTATACTTGCTGGTGGAGTCTGCTATAGGAAGCAGTTGCCTTAGTGATGCATTGAGATTGTTGGAAGAGGAGAGGCTGCTTCCAAGGTAGGTGAAGGAGTCAACATTGTTGAGGACCTTGCCATCGATCTTTATTTCAGGCATGTTCGCTGTTGATCTCTTTGCAGGTTGAAACATCACTTCAGTCTTCTTGATGCTTATCGTGAGTCCAAAGCACCTAGTGGCCACAGACAGGGAATTTGTGAGTCTCTGAAGGTCATCGTCCGTGTGAGCAACGATAGCACAGTCATCAGCATACAGGACGTCAAAAACAAGACTTAATGATTTAGTGACCTTTATCTTTGCCTTCAGGCGTTGAGTGTTTTAGATACTTCCAATACACATTTTAATCATCTAATCATTTATCTATCATCTATCCTCTAACTGCATTGTTTTGAGTGAATTTGGCAGTCTACTCGAACATTACACCGTGACACCTGGTGCATTGATGATCACTGGTGATTTCAACTTACATGTAGACAACAAATCTGATTCTACTTGCATTAACTTTCTTCAACTGCTGGAATCTTTTAAGTTGAGGCAACATGTTTGTGAGCCTATGCATCCTTCTGGCCATACTCTCGACCTTATTTTTACTAGAGAAGGCCCTGTTTCCGTTACAGAGTCAATTTCATCAAATCATAATCGCGTTAACAGCAGTCTCAATCTCTTTAAAACTCACCTTAACTAAAAGATGTATCTCTTCACATAAAATTAAATCAATTGACATCGAACAACTTAAACCAGACATTTTCAACTCGCTCGCCTGGAACACTGGTATTTCCCACGATGTGAATGATCTTGTTTCCAGATACTTCTCGGAGTTAACAAGTATTCTTGATATCCATCCTCCAACTAAAGAAACGTCACGTCGTCGTGA
>BLFN01000376.1:1170547-1175547 GCA_014634225.1 Acropora yongei
TTATTGAATTGCTTTCTTAAAAAAAATAAAAAATAAAAAAAGAGTGGTCTCAGCTTTCGAGACTTGCGTCTTAAAGGAACACGTCATGATCAACATGCAGTTATTTTATTTCTTTAAGGGTTCCATTTTAGACTTGTAGAAAATGAAACGTTCTTTCTTGTTAAGGTCAACGAAAGCAGAACTCTGAGAAACGCAAATCCAGAGGGAACAGCTTGGGATAGACTCAATAAAACACCCACTCTTGCAAGCTCCAGAAGGGAGATTTTCCACCATGATCCACAGGTAATTAAGGAAACTTTAAACTCCTTGCCAATAGATGAGCTGGGGAACTTGAGCCATGAAAGGTCGGTGGGGGCCCAGCGAAAATGCAAGGCCCAGCAAGGAGGTTCCATGGCAACCCTGGAGGGATTTCAGTGAGATACTCATACCTAACCAGGTGCCTACTAAGGCCCTATAAGGGGTTAGGAAGGGCTGGGCACTGAACTTGAAAAATCTGTGACAAAAGCAGTGATCCTCAAAAATCATCAGAGCAAGCAACTGCAAGCCCCTGTGGCCACCATGTAGGTCACAAACATTTGGTATAAGGGTCTATATTGTGACATTTATGATACGCTTTGATTGGCTCTTCTTAAAGTATTTACCAAACATTTGACAGAAGACCCCTGGATGCATAGACTCGAGATCAACTTAGCCTAAATTACATTTAGCCACATGAAAAAATATATAGTGGCACGGTTTTGGTAGTGAAAGACAATAGTGGGGAATGACCTGTTTGATGATGACCTCTGGGTGGTAAGCTTTTTCTCTTTGCACCTAAGGAAGAGAGTGTTAAGATACAATAGCTCGTAATTATTCAGCATCTCCAAAGTCCCATCCATGTCAAGAACAATATTATCTTTGTCTGGTGTTGACCTAAGTTTTACATGAAACACACTCCCTCTGCTTCCATTATCTGCATATGTCAGGGTCTGAGAAAAGTTTTCCTCAATATAACCTAAAATTTCTGAATCTAATGTCAGCTATATGTATAATTAACAATTATTTAAAGAGCATGCGTTGGATACGAGATGATAGATAGCCAACTCGGCACTACGCACCTCGTTGGCTATAAATTATTATTATTCTTTCATATCCAACAAGTGTGAGTGGAATAACTGTTTTATTAATAATGCCCCCAAGATATTAGACAAATCGTCTCAACTTTCAATGAAATCCTTTTCATTCAACTCTGGTGCAATGTGATTTTTGCCAGCCGCCATTTTTTCTTGAGGGAAAATTTTCTAGCTCACTTTTAAATTTAAGCTCACAGGTACACTTACCATATTTGTAGATTATGGTATATATTGGCTCGTATACTATAATGGCTAAGCCAATAACAAGTCTTGAATTACATTATCCAATGAAACAGTTTTAATAATATTATTTATTGCAGGCTCCCAATGACAGCTTGGATTTTGTGATCAAGTCAACCTATGACCATCATAAGGAATTCCTTTCATCAAAAGCACAGACACTAGTGCAACATGAAACTGCTGATCTGCCGCATGGGTAGGTGTACTAAAATGTCAAGTGAGCCCTTAAATAATCATATGCCTGGGCTCATTAGGAGGAATTTACTTAAGAAAAACAATGAGTTTCTATCAAAAAAAGGTCACCTCCAGCCTCATGTTCATTCAAAAGTCGGGCAACTGAGCACACAACTGTGAAATGGTCCATTACCTTAAAATAACCATCTTATTAAAAAGACCATTTTGTGCTAAAAATCTGGTGACAGATTAATAACAATGCTTGGGCAAATTATATATTGGTAAGCAAGCATTAATTATCTACAGCAGAAATAATTTTGATCCATAATTCACGCATGTCAAATCTAATTTAAGCACAGTTAAGCCCATGCCAATCTGGCCTGCAGCTTTCCCCTTATTTGTCCAGTAATCAACACGTTGTACATGATTTGAATGCATTGGAGTGATAGAGCTGTGAAGATTTTGGGTTACCTTGTTTTACTGTGTAGTTAACAAGTGAATACACTACACATTAAAATTTTTTGTCCATATAACCATGGAAAAAGCCTGATCTTCCTGCGTACTTATTTCAGTCAACAAAATTTAAAGTTGGTCTGAATTTTTCTTATATTGATGTGCTTTACGAGGCTGGGCACCTATTTTCAGGACTGGCCCAAGAAGTGTTCACTTTTAAAGTGAGTTGTATTAAAATAATACTCAAAAAACTTAGAAGGACTTACATGAAATGCCATTGGCAATCAGGATGTTAAAACAACAGTATTCGCAGAGAGGAGACTGAAATAACCTCGAATCAAGGTCAAAACTTTTCTCCCAATGTGATCAAGTGCTCTCCGTCTTCTGAAGGATCAAAGTAGGAAAGAAAAAAGAAAAAAAAAACGCTGTTTGATCCACAGGCGAATTTTGAAGAACAGACCTCCGCCAGAAGAACCCGAAGTTGATCTCTACAAGCTGCCATTGATGAAAAGCACAAGTGCACAAAGACAAAGCATTCACAGCATCAATGGAGCTATAGGTAATAATAATAAGAATAAGGATAATCAAACGAATAACTACAAACAGCTGTAAGATGATAGTGCTCAACAACAACAACAATAATGATAAGAATTAAAATCAGTGCTTTAATGTATTAACCAAGTTAAACACCATCACAAAAAAACCCAGGTTTGCATAGGATTTGGATTTCACATTCTGGGGATTTTACCCTTTTATCCATCTCTTCAAATTACACCCTACCATACAAAATGATGAAAAATTAGATTGGTCATGGTCAGTAAAAATTGTTCTTTTATCAGCTTTACAGCTGTACAATAATTATTGTACAAACTCTTACTCATCACAGCAATTACAGTAGTTCCAAAAAAAAAAAGAAAAATTAATAAAAAATGTATACTTGCATACATTATACAACAAACTTCGTTTAACAAATTATGAGAAAACCATGAAACCCACTGGTGGCAAAAGCTAATCAAGGTGGGCTCAAGGAAAGCAGTGGTTGATTTTCCTTTGGGAAAATGTTGGAATTAGGCTAATAAAATGTAGAACTGGGAAGGGAGGTAATTTGTTGGGAGATTTGGTACACCACGTGGGAGACCATTAAATTCTTCTGGAAGTAAAACAAGCACCATGGCAATACCACTTGCCATCCACTAATCTGGATTCCTGGTCTTGATAGCAGGTTGAGTTCTCGGTTGTCTCCTCTGCTCCGGGAGCTTTTTCTCTGGGTAGTTCAGTTTTCCCCCTCCTGAAAAACCAATCTTTGATTTGATTTAAAATGATTTCTGGTCTCCCCAACAAGTAGAGCACTGGTGCTCTGCAAGATAAGTTAAAGACTTAAATGGATTATTATCATTATCTGTATCAATTAAGGAAACTTCTGGATAAATCAAGTGGCATTAGTGGGGTAGGAGTTTACATTGAATTCTGTTATTTGTTTAGAGTAAGGAAACACTTCTGGATCTGCCAACTTGCCTTATTTTCTTAGCAATA
This sequence comes from Acropora yongei, assembly GCA_014634225.1. Classification (NCBI taxonomy): domain Eukaryota; kingdom Metazoa; phylum Cnidaria; class Anthozoa; order Scleractinia; family Acroporidae; genus Acropora; species Acropora yongei. Next base: position 1,174,060 of record BLFN01000376.1, read on the forward strand.
TTCCTTGCTTGTTTACGTGTCCACCTCCTCACATTTATGTCTGACCAACCAGGGGTGGTGGTGTAGGTGAAAACTAAGGGATTCACTCTCTCTCTCTCCATCACTAGAAACAGATTGTGACCACTGTTGATATTTTTAATTTTTTTCTCAATTTACAGAGAGCCATCACAGCGCTGCAACAAATGGAGGCTATTCTAGAAAACATGATGGAGGCTTTTATACTTGTTAAGAAGAGAATTTTCTTTTTCGGCTTTTTCAACAAGTTTTAGTTATTATTCCGTCCTCATAATTTACAAGCCTATCGCTTGTGGACATCATATTGTTTGTTAAAATAGATAATTTGAGGTGACAAAAGCTCTCAGCTATGGTGTTACTTCATCTTCTACTTTTTGTGTTTTTCTTATGCAGAATAGCAATCTACATATGACCAGGAGCCAATGAGTAGGACCACGCTACTCCACTGTATTCCTGTCATGGTGTTTTCATACACTGATTTACTTTTAGATCAAATTCTCCTGTGGGAGTGCCATGACCAACCACTGAACTGGAACTACCTTTCTCTAAAAAAAAAATACCAAAAATAGATTAGTCTCTAAAAATGCTGTGACATACTAGTGTCCATGATCCTGACCTCTGCATATAACCACAGCACTTAGAGAGAAAACCCTGCACTGAATAAGGCACACATTTTCATGTGCACAACCCTATCTCCTTACATTCCAAAATGATGGTGTGTTCCTTCTGCTTTGTTTTGGTTCGCACAGAACGTCCCCAGGGAGCCCTGCACTGAATAAAAAATACACATTTTGGCCTGTACAAGCCTTCCCCCCTGATCTGAGCCAACGTGACCCCCTATCTTCACTCACAATGACGTCGTGCTTCCTGCTGCACTGTTGTGGTTCGCGCAGAACTTCCCCAGGGAGCCCTGCCCTCAATAAAAAATACACATTTCTGCCTGCACAACCCTTCCCTCCTTACCTGGGCCAACGTGACCCCCTATCTTCACTCACGATGACATCGTGCTTTTAGCTGCACTGTTGTGGTTGGCGCAGAACCTCCCCAGGGAGCCCTGCACAAAATAAAAAATACACATTTTAGCCTGCACAACCCTCCCCCCCTTACCTGGGCCAACCTCACCCCCCTATCTTCACTCACAATGATGTCATGCTTCCTGTTGCACTGTTGTGGTTGGCGCAGAACCTCCTCAGGGAGCCCTGCACTGGATAAAAAAATATAAATTTTGGGCTGCAAAACCATCCCCCCCTTCCCTGGGCCAACATGACCCCCCTATCTCCACTCACAATGACCTCGTGCTTCCTTCTGCTTTGTTTTGCCTCGCACAGAACGTCCCCAGGGAGCCCTGCACAAAATAAAAAATACACATTTCGGCCTGCACAACCCTCTCCTCCTTACCTGGGCCAACATGACCCCCTATCTTCACTCACAATGACGTCGTGCTTCCTGCTGCACTGTTGTGGTTGGCACAGA
>BLFN01000376.1:1203047-1205547 GCA_014634225.1 Acropora yongei
AAGGCCTATAACAGCTCTAATTACTGACGTGTTACTTTTGGAGTTAAAAGTAACGCAAAAGTACTTACAGGTATAGCAATTACTGTTAATTTACTAAGGAAATCGGCGTGGCTGAAAGAGAAAGAATAAAACAATAAAAATAGAAAAGGAGACACTTGGAATGTTGAATTGTACTACGCGTGTTACTTATCAGATAGACGGATTCTGAGAAGGCGAAGAATTATAAAAGTTGTCTACTTTTTGAAGACATCTGCTCATTAGACAGAATGGCGGAAAAGCGTATCCACTGGAAACTGCGCCCAGTCAAGCGAGAAGGCCTCTGCATATGATGCAGGTGGGTCTACTCTCCATGAATCATACACCTGAACCTTGTGATTTAGTTTACTTGCTAAGAGGTCAATTTCTGGCATACCAAAATACATTTCTATATTAACGAATTTATGATAACTCAGTCCTCATTCTATCAGGGTTGAACTTGCGTGACAAGCTGTCTGCAAGCATGTTCTGTTTACCAGGAATGTTGGCAGATAGCCAGATGTTTCTCATGACAACCCACGACCAAATATCTTTTGCGATAGTGCCACAAAAGCGATGGCCTTGTAACCCTCCATAGCATTGTGCGCCTGTTGCTGACATTGAGATAAAGAATCCTCTTTGTTAAAGAAGTCCCAAATGAGTCGCTGAAAGTAGCGAAAACAGACTGAAGGGTTTTAGTAAAAGTTCGTGGACTGCTAGTAAGACCCAGAAGCATTGCTGTAAACCAAGCAGTCGTTCAATTAAGTAATTACATGATTTTTTTCGCGCTATTTAACTTTATAGCTATTGTGAAATGTATCACTTGCGGGATTTGTACCAAATACCACGAAAACACTATTACTTACACAAACGCAAAGCATTCAACTTGAGTTCTTCATCGATTTTGCTGTCCATCTTATTTTAGAGGCGAAGATCACGTGGCAGTATACAGAACAGAGAAATCATTTTCTTCGAACGGTCGTGCTCTCTCAGTATCGTCTCATGATCTTTACTGGGCACGAAGGCCGATCACGAAAGATCTTTTTGGGAAACAAAGCCTTGCTTTTGGTTTGGAAATAGCCATTGGATCATTCCCGCAAATAATTTCGCCTAAGCACAGCCACAAGTCCCCTATTTCTCAGAGATGGGGCATCAGAACTACAAATCTAAAGGTCGTATGCTCGGCTCCTGTTCGGAGCGCTCGGACATTTCTCGAGTCTTCCATCACCCAGTGGTGAACTGGCGAACTGCATGCTGTTCAAGGGGTCGTTGGTTCAACTCCTGTTCGCTGCGCTAGGGCATTGTCCGACTTCACTTTGAGGAGTCTCTCGTAACAGTAACTAGTGCTTGCCAACATCTCTCTTTTTTTTACCCCTTTGCTGCTGTTGTTGTTCTTACCAAGCAACTCTTCAAACCAATTCAAGCCCAGTGTCTAGCTGAGGTGATCTGTTATGTGAGACCCTTCCCCCCACAGTCTACAAAAGGTAAACGAACAATCCATGAACATATGAAAATTAAAACTGAAATTATTCAACACACCGTTTTATTATTGTTTTTTTTTTAATTACTATTTACAGGAGTTCGATGAAACATATTTACAACTAAAGGTGAAACTTCCCTTGACACTTGCAAAACTGTTCATTTTTCTTTTTACTTCTTCTTTTTCTTTCCTCCTCCCTTCTTTCCTTTCTTTCCCTTCTTATCTGCTTCATCGTCTCCAGCGGCAGCTTTCGCACGCTTTTTTCCGAGCGGTGTCTTAGCATACCAAGTCTGTAGAGTCACACAATCACCTGAGTCTCAATACGTCAAATCACGCGACCAAAAACAGTCATTACCTTGGTAGTTGTGACCTCACATTAGGATGATGTCATAGTAGCATTGTGACGTCATAAAATTGAGACGTCATGCTTTGGTGAAGTCATACTATTCACGAGAAAGGTGAAGCATAAACAGTCGACAACAACTTAAGCAACGCTTCAACAACAAATTGGTGTCGGGGCCATTCATTCCAATGGTTTAACTATGGTCATTTGTTGTAATACAATTTACCTTGAAAGCCTCTTCCTCTTCTTTGTAAATGGGATCAATTCGAGCTAAAGGCGCGACAAACTCCACTGCGGCCAATGGTTTCTTTGACAGCTGGAATACAAACAAATTCATAGTGAATGCCCTCACGCTCCAATCGACCTCTTTCATAATGGCGATCGAATTCAACATTCTTTTCTTTCAATACCAGTAAGTCTTTCTAACCTCGCTGTCATGGGCATCAAACCGAAGTGAAGCCAGTAGGTTTAATTAATACAAATTCGCCGTCATTTACAAAACTGCTCTATTGCCAATGATCAACGTGGTAACGTGTCTTGCCTAGCGAGCTAAGGGATCGCTACCGAGAGCTAAGACAGTCAAATCCCGCCTACCTGCTGAAGTCTTCTCTCGCTGAGGATCTGCTGAATGGCTTGAGCCATGTGACCTGGAGTGTAGCCAT
>BLFN01000376.1:1223047-1225547 GCA_014634225.1 Acropora yongei
AACAACATTGAGCGCGCGCAAAACAACGTCATTTTGGTGGGAAAAACATGATAGCAGTTTGCCATTTTTCGATCTGCAAAAGGGCTCAGTTACCAGCAATAAGAATAACTGAGCAATCTACACTGCTATAAACAAAAAGTAAGATTAATTGTCTGTATTATAAATTTGTCAAGGATTTTTGCTAAAAACGGGCAGTCAAATCTCGTACTCCGTCTCATCCTCGTCCTAGAATCTAAAGCTCTCTAATCAGTCTCCAACTGCCAGATGTTTCTTTGGATTAACCCATTTTTGACGAGTCTGCAAAAGTGGGAGAAATTCCTTGTACCATCTCTAAAACAAATCCACGAGATGCTGCACTTGCCTCCAACGGCGTCTTGAAAGCAGATCTTTGTGCTGGAATAGACCAGGAGGCAAGGGGACTTCAGATTTTAGTAAATTAAAGCAAATGATTAGGAGTCGAGGGTTCCAAGTCGCATGGGTCACTGGATACTGTCAAAATAGGTTGACTATTAAGGATTCTCTCGACCTCACACATTAGCATGGGTAGACTTTCATAATCGGTTATTTGTTCCTTCAGTAAGGAATGAAGAATCTTCCTGATGGTTTGTATGCATCGTTCCCAGATACCTCCAAAGTGGGAACCGCAAGGGGAGCTGAAAGTCCACTTGATATTTCTCTGCAATAGAGAATTGTGTATTTTCTCTTAGTTCCACTCTGAAACAGCATCGCAGAGCTCTTGCTCACCACTTGTGTAATCGGTGGCATTGTCGGAACAGATTTCCTTTACTTGGCCTCTTTTTACAATAAATCTTCGGAGAGCCAACAGAAAGGAGTCTGTGTCGAGACTGAAAGCAACTTCAATATGCACAGCACGGATAGCTAAGCAGGTGAAAATTACACTGTATCTCTTAACAAGACTGCGACCATGAAGAACTTGGAATGGACCAAAGAAGTCTAAGCCAACTGACGTGAACGGTGGTCTGCCAGGTTGAATGCGATCTTCTGGCAAGTCAGCCATTTTCTGTTGACAAAGAGATACTTGCGAACATCAGCATATCATGCACTTTGCAAGAACACTCTTTACAGCTAAACTACCCTGCGTTATCCAAAACTTTTTGTGAACGAGGTACAAAACATGCTCTCTTCCAGAATGGCCACACACCTTGTGATCAGATAACTAATCTGCTCACGTGATCATCTCTCGGAAGAATAATCTGATTCTTTGACTCTGAAGACAACGCAGAGTTGTGAAGTCTACCACCCATGTGCAACAGACCATCCACAAAGATTGGGTTGAGCTTCTAAAGGCGACTACTCTTCACAAACCTGCTTCTTAGGATTTGCCGTTTCCTCCGGGAAGGATTGCCGTTGGACGCGCTTCAGAATTTCTCCCTCTGCCCTTTAGATTTCTTCAAGGGTGATGAGCATTAAGACTGCCATTACGTGGTTTGTCTCCTTTACTTGCCTTGAGGAGATTATTCCTGTATTGGAGCCAGGCAACGACTTTCACCAGGAGAGACCAGGAGGAACATCTGCAAGCGTACTGCAATAATGGAGTTCTAGGGGTGCTCAGAGATGACACGCCGGCTCGAATTTCTCTTATCACTTCAGGATCATCATTTGCAATCTCACCAAATAGCTTATCTTGCATTGGCCACATGATGTCGTGCTTCCAAAGGGATGCCGGCCCTGTTAACCAATGACTTTGATGAAGGAACATGTCTGCCGTCAAACCATGTGAGGCGTCATCTGCAGGGTTATCATCACCATTGACATGAAACCATTGATTAGGCTGGGACCCATCACAAATAATCGCTACTCTCTTGGCAACAAAGGTGTGGTACCAGTTTGTTTCATTCTTGACATCGCACAGAACTGCAGTACTGTCCGTCCACAAGACTGACCTTGCATCGACTGAGATCTCCAACTCTTTCTTCAAAAATTTGTCTTGCTTAACATTACTACTGCCGAAACTCCAGACGAGGGATCGTGATCATCTTCAACGGAGCGACACGTAACTTTGCGCAGAGAAAGGAGCAGTGAACTTCACTGCGAGGATGGTAGATGCCATGGTGCCGGATGTGCCACTTTACGCAAATTAACCCTTGCGTGTGCGCAGGAATTTTATGGCCATAGCCCTTCTCTAGAATCTCTGCCATTAAGACCTTGTAGTCAGCATACAGGTCCTTGTTATCATGGAGCTTCCACTTCAACCCGAGCGCTCCCCATTCAGCCTGTACCCGATTGTTTGGCACCACGACTCCACGGTCTCTAAATGGCAAAGTCATTTCATAATGACATTCTTTCAGAACTGCCACACTATTTCGTACCTTTAAGAAACGCAGCTCCTCCTGGGACATCTCAGGTTTATCATCTGCACTGAATTTGGGGAAATCACCATTGTAGTAGTCCTTCACCATCTGGATGAGATCGTGGTCAGCCTGGGTATGCATGAGCATTGGTTACGACACCCTAAGGGACCATTTACAACTCAACCTAC
>BLFN01000376.1:1235547-1238047 GCA_014634225.1 Acropora yongei
TTTAAATCCTTGGGGCGTAGTCGTCAACCTTGTATTCTTTACATATAGCCTGTATCTTTGTGAGCTAACAAAACCATATGCCTTTTATACTCGATTGGTAACGTGACGGCGAAAAATACACGTTTTTATGGACAAAATATTCCCTGTTATCTTGTTACCACTCAGTAGGCAAGCAACCTTTTTGCGATTTGTCGTGAAAGCTTTTAAATTTGATCCCATGACAGCCAAATATCTGTTAACGCTTACATAACTCCAGCAAGTTATCACCTTAATATCGATCTGCAGCCAATGAAAATTCGTGTTAGGTTAAAGTACCACAGTACGAGCTTCAGCGAAAAGATTGAAAAAGAGTAATCTTAAAATCAAGGGTATTATTCAGCTTTTAAAATCTTTGACGACATTGTTATATAAGTTATATATTCTCAGGGTAAAATATGACTTTTTCTGTGCAAAATAGAACTTAATTTAAATCCAGAGTTGGATGATCTTGAAAAGGTCAAACAAAAGTTATGGATGCTAACAAGTGTTATATAAGTATTGTAACACGCTCCTAATTTCAGCTGCCAATGACTGTATCACCGCAGAAGCAACGTAAGTAGGCCTTACACTCAACGCGTTCAATTGCATAAAATTGCAAGTTTTTATTCTACAAACGATAATTAAGTTCTATAACAAACTTGAAAATTTAAGACAATGTTGTTTTTCCTCTTCCCTCTTTCCCCCAAGAAATGTGTTTACGCCTTAAAATTGCGAAATTTTTTAAATAAAATGAAAACGAATCTGACAGACGAGTTGCAGTGCCGTTTCTGTCATCTAGTTAACGGGAATAGTGACGTCCTGAAAACAAATGAAAATCTGGGAAAACTGAAAAATTGTTAACAAGAACTGAAAACTTAAGGGCTTTCAGAAAACTCGTTTTGCAACAATTTCCCTCTGATACTTCGTGAAAAGTTTTTGTGCCAGACCTGATGTAAGAGTTGTGTACAACTGAAAATCTCGCTGTTGTTCACAGAACGTAAACATTGAACAGTTAGAAGGCCAATTAAGGCTGACAACGTTTCATAACATCAAATGACAGTTTTTGGAATAAGAAGAAAACGAGGATAGCCATTTTGCACGAAAACAAACAAATTCTTTTAACAGCAAGAAGCTACCTAGAAACTTGTGTATCTAAGTTGTCAATGCTGATACGACTGTCCCTTAACGTGCGTGTGTCATAATCCCATGAGCACCTACGTTTACATAGGTAAAAACAAGCGAGGGCCACTGCTTGACTAAAGGCAACGCTGGCGAAACATATGATCGATTGGAACCATTTTGCATTAATTAAAATTCTTGTTCACCGTGTAGCGCCAACGAAGTACCATGCAAATTGACGTGTAAAACGGAGAGACAGCCGTTATCTATTCACAGTGGTATTTCAAAGCCAGAACTTTGATTCGACTCGAAAGAGACTAGAGTTAAACAGATTCCTGGTGACATATTGCCTCCAGGAAAGAAAAACAATATTTTATGTATGTATATATATACATATATATATTGACTACTCCTAAAAATATTTTTTTTGAATTACATATTTGTTGTACATACCTTGTTTCTTTTCGTCCGCATTTGCCCGAGTCTATTTCTTGTGTTCAGGTGTTGTTTATTAAGCATAGTTATTCAAAATGGCGCCTTGATGCTGTGTGGACGAAATAAATAACTTGTGTGCAATGTAAGTATAGAGTGTTTTCACTCACGTGATTAAGGAGCATGTTTTTAAAGCAAAACAAAAGAAGGCGTTTGCATAAGAATACAGTTCAAATCCCGGAGGATTAGTTGAGGACACCAACATGGCCGCCGTTTCTTTGTTTAAGGACACCAACATGGCGTCCATGACGTGACGTCACGTGAAAACACTCTATATAAATAGCAGTACTTTCAATAGTGCTCATTCAAAATAGGATTTTTAAAGGGATGGTCCATTTGAGAGTCGTCTATTTGGTTAGTCTATGGAGTAGTGGTCAGTGCTTTGTCCACCACCCAGGTGTCATACCTCGTTATACCAATGTGAAGAGCACGAGTTCGATAGTTAGGCACATTCCCTTTTTCTTGTTCGGTTTTCCTTGAGAATTTCGCCGCCGTCTATTTCTACTTTCACCAGAGATAAAATAACCCAACCTCAAATGTAGCCTCCAATTCGTTTACGTCTTCCTCTTTCGTCTCTCACCGGTCCACTTACAGCAAACACACGTGAAAAAAAAATGCAAACAGAATGAGGCGTTTACACGCTCTGCACGTGTTTCTCTGACATTGGTGTGCAATCTCGCCCTTGGAAGTAAATGGTGTTTTTACTCACGTGATGAGGCGGCCATGTTGGTATACAAACCAATAGCAAAATATCGAACAAGTTTTGCATAATGATAGGCTCAAATTCCCATAAGACTTTTTCGCTATTGTTCTTTATAACAACATGGCCGCCTTGACGTCATGTGAAAACGCTCTATACAAAATTTGAGCT
>BLFN01000376.1:1385398-1395398 GCA_014634225.1 Acropora yongei
TATTCCTATCATTATTGGACCAATAAAGTTCCAGTCTTGCCTAGAAATAGTACTCAAGATCCGAACGCTAAGATTTTTGTTCTGTCGAATTTAATTGCACCTTCTTGAGAAACTTAAGAGATAGTTATCTTACAAAACACTTTTCAAAGAAATTAGACTTTAGTTGAATCTGTTCTTCTTTTATCTTTTACAAATATCCCCTTCAAATATTAATTAATTGAAAAAGAAATTTCTCTAAAAAGCGAGCGTCTATTCACTTACGACTTTGTCACCTGACACGCGCCACCTGTCAAGATAAACTAATCCAATTACTTCAGTTAAATTTCAGTAAGAAGCGCTCCACGATCTCTGAAGAAGAAAACAACTGGTAACCAACAAACCATAACTACATTCACTTAATTACCGTTTTGATTCTCCACGGCACATGTGTTGTATATTTTTATAGTTAACTTGCAAATTGCCGAAAATGTGCGTCTAATTAATTATTCCAATGACACTGTGATGATTTCATTTATTTCAGCCTCGTCCACCTCTTAACCAGTACACAGAGAATTTGGATGCTACTTGCTTGCCATACAAACCGTAAGTTCAAACTCCTATTCTTCATTACCTGAATAATTTATACCCCTAATTACTTGGCGAGAAAATAATCATACTTCAGAAGAATTACTGTTGCTTTTTTTCTACCAACATAGCTATTGTAAACAACTTCTAGAACCTTTCGTTAACACGTTATTGCTTCTCTCCTTTTACCACTCGCTGTGTCAATCTTCCTTCCACTTCTAGATTACTCACTTTTCCGAAGAAAGCCAATTGTTGACAAAAGCTCTTCTAATAACCACAAAGTAAGTCTTTTTTTGTTGTTGCTTTTTTTTTTAGTACTAAGTATTTCCATATTGCTTAAAATACCATTCCAAAAATTCCTTCGCTTGACTCTTTAATTATACCCTTATAAATATAAAAATACATTAAAATATAAAATACAATAAAACAACCGAAATATAAACTAAAAATTTAACGTGAACTTCATTAACTTCTCCCCTCGCTAATTCTTTTCGTCATCCCACTACATATCCTTACAACATATGTTCTTATTTATTCGTTGTTACTGTATCTTTAATATTTTTAACATCTGCAGAAACAGTCCACTCCCAAGTAAGTTGATGCAATGTAAAACAACTTAATAGTCCGAGACGTTCATTCCACGTTACTCATCTTTTTATTCTAATTTTTTTTCATAGCCTCGTTAACTCATCAGCCGGTTTCAGTTAACTACCACAAACACTGTAAGTACTTTTTAGACTTCCACCAATACTTGAAATCATTAATAGATTCATAAATATCATTTAAACAAGTTTTGCAAGCGAAAAAATGTACAACTTTTCAGTATAAACATACACCTTCAAACGATGGTCGAGTTTATCCGACTCACTAATCATCACCATATCGTAATGACTTAACGCTATATTCCTATTACCAAGTAACGAAGGAAAAATCTCTACCTCAATTTTTACACATTTCACAAATTTTTTCACCTCTCACTTCCAGAAAGAAGACCATCGAAACAAGAAGTGACGGTCAGTCAAATTGTAACTAAAATCTTTATTTAATATTTTTTACTTCAACTTATCTAACATGATTACTCAATCGAACACATTCATATTTACTTTCAGATCCCATTCATCAACACGCGATCACGACCAAAAAAGACAACAAAGCTTCAACTGAAACAAAGTGCCCAATAATACATGCAGGCAGTAAGTATAAATTCTAACCTACTCTCTAAATAATTGTAAGTTTGTTATTCCTCTTCAATTGAACCCCAGAAAAAAGAGCGAGACAATCACATTACATTGTGATAAATTTTATATTTTTAATTTCAGCCACACTGACTAATGTAAACCAGTACATGAATGATTTGAATGCTGCATAATTACGCCTCAGAAACCGTAAGTATGCCTTCCCTAACCTTTCTGTATTCAATTTATAACAAATTGTCTATAAAATCATGTTATCATGGAATTACTCATAATTTCCACCACAATAACACTAAAACGTTTCGTTGTTGTAAAATCAAGCTAGTCAATAATTGTCTTTCGCAATATAATTCGCGGCCTGTTCGTACCAAGCACTAACATAAACTACCCTTCATTTTTAGATTGTTGTTCTTTTCAAAAAACGGCAACCTTCTATACCGGCCAAACAGTAAGTATCTTTTCTAATATCTTAACACTATTCCAACCCAAGAGAACAAAAAATTCCGCCATTTTTTTTCCTTCATCGAATACTCTCCCTTCTTCTTCTTCTTCTTCTTCTTCTTCTTCTTCTTCTTCTTCTTCTTCTTCTCACCTCACACTTTCGTACACTAAAATAAGTTCAAAATTAACCAATAAAAATATCATTAAAACTTAAACTAAGACTTAAACATCCAAATCCATTCATTTTGGTTCACCATTTCAAATAGTACCTCTTTACGTTGCTTTTCCTAAACTCTCGATTCCAATTATTACCGCAACAATTTTTATTCTTCTCCAAATCTACAGATCACCTCCCGACTAACACAGGAAGTACAATACAATATACTTCAAAATCACAAGTCTGTCTTTTACCTCTTACTATCGACATTCAAACCATAAGTACACCTTATTCTTTCTTTTGAAAAACTAAAATAAACTACACAAGATAACTGTCTCTAATTTTTTTTTACCATCACAGACATGAAAGACAAGTAAGTTCCTTTCAACCTTCTGTTGTTGCAGCCTCAAAAAATCAAACCAGCTGTGAGTATTCGTCTTCCTTGTTTTCGTTGCACGCCTTCTACTAATCCCTTTTTTTTTTCATTGAATACAACAAAAATAAAAACAAAATGTTCAATACTAAAAAAATAAACTTAGACTTAAACATCACTCCCCCATTCGATCATCCCCTTGCATTTGCACAAATAGCCAATTCTAGTAATTACCTCCGACTTTTTTTCTTCTTCTTAAAATTTATAGTTGACCTCACAAATATCACAGGTAGTACAATGCAATATACTTAGTGTTACAAGTCTTTAGTATCCTGTTAATAATACTTACTTTATTCTTTTTTAGCCACATTGATGTTATCAACGAAATAAAAACAATTACTACCTCCTTGACTACCAAACCGTAAGTGCGCCTTCCTCTATCTCCTGAAAAAAAATTTTCACTATTACTCATTCTTTATTTTTCTTCAACAGACAATTACCATCTCTCCTACATCAAATTGTAAGAACAATTTCTTTTTTTTCATCACTTAAAAAACTTTCAATTTGACGTTCCTAATTAACTAAGTATGGGCAAAATTCTCATTTTCTTTAAAATTAACAACAAACAATTTCTACCCCACAGACACTAAACAAGTTCTTTACACCTTCTCATTGTTGCAGCCACAATCAAAACAGTGAGTATCTCTCCTTCTTCGTTTTCATTCTATTCCTATTACCACTTCTTCCGCAATTCAAATACGTCACATTATATTTTTCATACGCTTAACTAATATAAACATAAACTAAAAGTGACAAACATCGCTAAACCATTCCACTTCGTTCTCTATTTCAACCATCCTCTTTCCATTTATTTTTCTCATTACTCCTTTCCAATTATTGGCTCGGCAACGTATATTCTTCTTGACATCTACAGAAACAGTTTACCTCCAAAGCAACACAGGAAGTATAATAAAACATACCATAACACTAAGTCCTTCCTTTACTGTTGCTAATTTTGATTTTCTTCTTTTTCAGCCAAATGGAAACCAGTTCTAACACCTTTCTTAATCAAACCGTAAGTATTTCTTGTTCTTTTGTTAACCTCAATGACCAACAAATATAACATTCTTTAGTCTTTTTTTTTTTAGGTCAACATTATTTCCGAAGGAATAGCCACTAAATAACACACCCTTAAAAGCCGCTTCACAACAACTTTACTCCTATTACAGCTATGAATTAAAAAGGTTAAAAAAATCTCACAACATTTTTTGTAATCCAAGCCAAGAAGGTGCCCTTTCACCCCTTTGTTTTCTTCTTTCAAGGCATTTATTTTTTTGTTACAGACACCATTTTTGTTCCATAGTTTCTTTTTTAAAAATCATAACGACTCTTCTTGTTTATAAAACCCACATACCCTATCACACCCTTTTTTATACATCAAACCTTAAATAATTCGTTGTTTTTCTTTTTACAACTATTGCTTATTCCTGACACATTTTTTATCCAATTTTTTAGATCGACCTTGTTTTCAAACGGACAGCATAGCCTCTGCTGGTACTGGAACAAAGTAAGTAGTCTAAATATATAACACAATTAAGTATTTAATGAAAAAAGACTTCTAAAATAACGTCCTTTTTCCCTTTTTTCATCTTGGTAGAAAGACGTAAAATTATCATTTTAGCAGACACTAAAAAAGAAATAAATTTAACACAACAGTTACTCTGAAACAAATAAAATAAACTAAAAATTAAAATAAACTTCATCAACCATTCGCCTTCCTACCCCCATCTCTTTTGAAACGTCAATGTATCATACCCCTTGATATCTTCCTTGTGCAATGTTGAATTAATCAGTTTCAACATCAATGTTTGTTTGTTTTTTTTTTTATACAGAAACTAAGGAATGCAGTCTGCTACGCTTAACATTTCAACCCGTGCATTTCATCTCACTAATTTTCTTCTGTTTTTCGGATTCCTATTTTTTAGCCACATTCACTCATCTTTCAAACGAATGACAACCCCTGTCATGCATGTCGGACACCACAGTAAGTACCCTTCAAAGTCTAACACAATCTCCATCATTTTAAAACTACCACTGTTATGGAAATATATAATTAAAATTGTTCTACGACTTTATTCATTAACTTAAAAAAAATATTTCCCAGAGCATGATTACTGGAAAGGCAGAAACGCACAGCTTCTCAATTGCTACCTGATACACCTCCCAAACTGTAAGTACTTCCGTTTTCGCCTTTGCTCGCAAAATAACGTACCAATACTTACTTACATCCTTTACTAAGAAATCTTTCTAAAATTTATTACACTTGCTCCTAAGAACAAATGCAGTCACTCAAATCCGGTAAGTACACTTTTCGCTGCTTACTTTAATTTAAATTAGCTAAATTGTAACTAACAGTGCTCCATCGGGTGCATTTGGGGTTTTTTTCTCATATCTCTTCGTCAACTCCTTTAAAACAGCAACAGAAAGTAACAAAGAAGAAACAAGCGAAAGACGCGGAATCGGCATAGCAAGTATGAATTGTAATCCATCATATAAATAATTATAAACTAATTAGTACTTGTTAATTGAACTAGAGTGAGGTAACGTTGCTGCTTTACAAAATATCCATCTCTTTTAATGCTCTATTCCATTATTTCAGCTGCACTGACTCATCTAAACCAATACATGCATAGTTTGGATGCTGCTTAATTGCTTCGGAAACCATGCATAAGTGTGCCTTCTCGTATCCTTTTGCATTTAATTTACAACTAATTCCCAATAAAATGCCCTTGTCTTGATAGAACACAAAAACTGCATACAAGTTCCTTACACCTTTCAGTTATTGCAGCCTCGGAATATCAAGGAGGTGAGCATTTGTTTTCCTTATTCCTTTTCATACGCCTACTACAAATCCCTGTCACATTCAACTCTTCATTTTTAGATCCCTTTTCTTTCCCAACAGCCACCTCCTGTCACAACACTCAAGAGCCGCGACCACATCAGTAAGAGTGTTTTCAAATATATTTGAACCCAAGTGGAACAAAATTTTCGCCCCTTTTCCTCTTCTTTCGATACTCTCCCTTCTTGTCTAAATTCAATAAATAATCATTATTTATTTTCCTATCCTAAAATAAGTACAAAATAAAATAATAACTTTTAATACTAAAACAGACTAAAAGTTACATATTCACTAAACCACTTCTTCCTCCTCCATCTCAACCATCCAGTTTTATCAAACAATGGCCTCGATAACTTTCATTTTTCTTCTTCAAATCTACAGATCATCTTGCAAGTAACACGCAAAGTACATTACAATATACGTGAACATTAAAGTCTCTCCTTTCCTGCAACTAACATTTATTTTATTTTCCCTTTTTCCGCAACCCTGGTCAGCTCAGTGGAATA
Organism: Acropora yongei; assembly: GCA_014634225.1. Classification (NCBI taxonomy): domain Eukaryota; kingdom Metazoa; phylum Cnidaria; class Anthozoa; order Scleractinia; family Acroporidae; genus Acropora; species Acropora yongei. The sequence goes on from BLFN01000376.1 coordinate 1,391,532, forward strand.
AGAACACTTACTATCGACTTACCTCGACAACTTTTATTCTTCTCCTTTTAAAATTTACAGTTCACTTTGCAAGTAACACAGGAAGTACAATGCAACATCCTTCAACGTTACAAGTCTTTAGTATCCTGTTACTAACACTTGTTTTATTCTTCCTTCTTCAGCCACATTGACCTCATCAGAGAAATAAAAACAACTACTATCTCGATGACTTACAAACCGTAAGTGCACCTTCCTTTATCTCTTCTTCGTCGCTTCACATTTTTTTTCACAAATATTATTCTAATCATTACCTTACAGAAACAGCTCACCTTGCAGGTAACAAATAAATTGCAATAAACCTCATTATTCCCAGTCCACCCTCTCTTTTTACTAAATATATTACGTCTCTTTTTCAGTCACATTGATCTCATTTACTGAAGAAAAGCAAGTACCTTGTCTGACACGTAAACGGTAAATGCGCCTTCCTTTCACTTCTTCATTGCTTGAAAAACGTTTGACGTACATAAATAAGTGAGGACAAAATTCTTAATTAACCATTGATAATTTCTACCCCACAGACACTAAACACAAATTCCCGAAATGTTCTTATTATTGCATCCACAATCAAAGCAGTGAGTATTACTCTTCCTTGTTTTTCATTCATCTATTACCACGTCCTTCCACAGTACAAATACGTGACATCATCTTTTTTCACATGCTTAACTTGTAAAAAAAAAAAAAAATAAAACTGAAAGATAAACTTAAAGTTACATAAACGTCACTAAACCATTTCTCTTCTTTATCAACCATCCCCGTATCATTTATTTTTCACATATACTCTTTTCTTATCATCGGCCTGACTACTTTTGTTTATTCTACTTAAGATCTACAGAAACAGTTTACCGCGCAAGCAGCTCAGGAATTGTTATACAATATACCATAACATTCCAAGTCCTTCCTTTCCTCTTGCTAATTTTATTATTTCTGTTTTTCAGCCAAGTTCATCTCCTCAGCAAAAAAGAATGTCGTTGGAGACACCAACATGGGCTACGTTCCTTTGGTTAGGGACACCAACATGGCCGCCGTGACGTCACGTAAAAACACCCTATATGTTCCTACAACCTGCATACTTCTCCCTCTGTTTGTCAACCAACGTCACATTCTGTCATTCATTTTTAGGTCGTCCTTGCTTTCAAAGGGACAACACTTGAAAATGCAACCTTGCCTTCCAAAATTCTCGGTAAGCACCTTTTATTACGACGCATAGATTGAAGTGACTCTTATAAATCTGATGCGTTTCGAAGCTGCATAGTCACCATAGAAACCGAAAGTATACCTTCCGTTTCCTTAACATACGATAACCTTATTCACGACAGCATTTTCCTTCCATACGCTTAAATTAAATAAAAATTAAAAAGATTTTAAAAGATTAAGAATAAAACTTGAACTTCATCAAATCATACGTTTCTCTCGTCGTTTCTATTCATCATCCGTTTATACAATATTTTTATTTTTGATTAATCAGTATTTCGCTAACTTCAACACATATATATTTTTAAGATCTACAGAAGCAGTCCAAGATGTACAGTAAAATATGCCTCAGCATTGTAAGTTCTTCTATGTTACATTTCTTTTTTCTTTCAAGTGATCAGCCACATCGATCTACGCAAATGTATCGACTCTTATTCGACATGGAAATCGTAAGTTTTTTTAAAAATATATATACCCCTTTTGAAAAATTAAACGGCAAAATATTACAGCAAACCTCACAATTTTTTTTATAATTTTGTTTTAGCATCTAGCCCTCATTTGAGTTTCGACCATTAAAAACCCAGGGAAATCTCAAAATGTAGGTACATTTTAACTTCTCCTTTAGTTTAGAAAATAATTGAAGTTAATCTGAACCCAATTGTTTAATTCCAATCTTGCAGATCCGGATCGTCCCTGAATTCAAACTTGTCGCAGCCAGAGGACAATCGATAAAACAAAGTCAAGGTTAAGACTGTAAGTACCACTTATATGCGATTACCAAAATTTTTTAATAATTGTTGAATCTCACCCTATTAAATGATGTTGAATGACAGGTGCCAGACGTCCAAAGAAAATCCGAAACTCCCACCCTCAGACTATGACATTTACGTACAGAACTGAATGGATTTAAAGCAATAATCTGACGGACAATGTTTTAGTCTTAGTTACATGTTTATTTCCTCTCAATACATCTTTTAACTTGCAGGCAAGACTCCTCGAAGATAGTTCACCAAGAGACAAGTTCTCGACCTTGCGTAAGTACACTTTTCCCTTCACTGAAATGGGCCCTTTGCAGCTGCGCAATCACGTGGTACAAAAGAGCCAAACTGAAGAGCAAATGACGCACTGGGACAAGTTAAACAAAGAAAATTCAAAATTGGTGTCTTTGTTAATCATGTCCCCAGTCTGTCATTTGCTCTCCAGTTTGGCTATTTTGTACCACATGATTGCTCAGCTGCAAAAGGGCCCATTAAACCATTTTCAACCTATCGAGCCCACCCTGTTGTACCTTTTTTTTGTCCATGAGAACATGACTACATAATTTTTAACCCCCTTTTGGCCTTTATCTTATGCACCCATCCGAGACTAGTAGCACCACTAGCAAACTCTCTTAGGAACCGATCTTCTACGTTCTTAACTGATTTCAAGTATGAACATTAGAGTGAACAGGGTATTCCTCAACTCTGGATATCACCCTCAACTTACACACAAACTGAAGTCGTTTTTTCGTTGTCGACTAAAGTCTCAACTGTCGCCTTCACTCCCTAGTGGCTTCAAATCCCTTGGGAATACATTTCATTCCCTTGGGAAAAAATTTAATTCCCATGGGAATCAAATCTTTTGGGAAACAAATCCCTTGGGTATAAATTTTATTCTCACGAGAATCAAATCCCTTGGGATCTCCACTGGGGATTGGAAAGAGTGGAGACATTCCCCAGTCTCAACTCTCGTTTCCAGACTTAGCGGCTTGGGGGTGAAGACGACAGTGGAGACGACTCTGGAGACTAAGCTGGTGGGGAGTGGAGACGACACTTGACACTTAGCAGCTAGGGAGTTAACTCTCCAGTGTCGTCTCCACTCCCCAGCCGCTAAATGTCACATGTCATCTCCACTCCCTAGCCAGTAAGTCTCCAGTGTCTTATTTTGTTTTATTTCCAGATGGAGAAAATGCTCAGTCACAGACGGAAACCGGAAATGCTCCACTCCCCAGCCACTAAGTCCACAAGTGACGTCTGAACTCCCCAGGCGCTGACTTTTTAGTGTGGTCTCCACTCCCCAGGGGCTAACTCTCCAGTGTCGTCTCAAGTCTAAAGCTTGATTTTGAAGTGGTTAGCTTTCTGTTGAAGTTTGGTAACTGACATTTTTCAATGTGTAAGCTTGCTTCTTAGCGGGCGTTAATACACGTTTACAGCAGCACTTTTGGAAGAAAAAATTATTGACATTAATAAAACAAATGACATTCTCGCAGTTAGTGATGTGGTAGTCAAGTAGTTAAGTGAAGGGGTTATTAAATACACGTTCCCAGGTTCGAGTCCTGCGAGTCCAGAAATTAGGGTTCCGCTTTTAAAAGAAATATGTTCATTTCCCATGATGCCTATCAAGCTTTCAGTGTCCAAAATGAACGATAATACTTCATTTGGAAGAAAGTGACAATGAAGAATAATCCTTCAAATGACGGAGAGACTTGGTTGCCCCAGGCCTAACTCTCCAGTGTCGTCTCTACTCCCCAGCCGCTAAGTCTCCACTGTCGTCTCCAATCCCCAGTGTCGTCTGAACTCCCCAGGCGTTAACTCTCCAGTGTGGTCTCCACTCCCCAGGGGCTAACTCTCCAGTGTCGTCCCCACTCCCCAGCCGCTA
>BLFN01000376.1:1407898-1412898 GCA_014634225.1 Acropora yongei
AGATCCAATGTTGATGATATCAAAATAATTAATGAAAGTTTCGTCATTAAGTTTAAGTTTATCATGAAGCAACCAGTGGCACGTATCAGCAAATTGCAGCATTCCATCAGCAAAGAAAGGGGCAGTATCTCAATACATTGCTTTTTTATCAAAAGCATATGAACATTACTATAAGTTATGATAATCTAGTTTTTTATTATTATGATACAATAATAATTATTACCCTTAATATTGATAAAGTCCTACAAAAAATTACCTCATAATAATCATACACTCTATCACATGACCAGAACCAGGAGATCCGATGAGATAGCACGGCACTTGCGCAAGTCATTGTACAATTCACACTCAACATGTAAAGTCATTCTTTGGATAACACCAGAATTTCTTTGGTTTTCTTACACGTATAGCTGGAGAGGCTAAGTATAAATTATTATACTGTAGTTGATCTCAGTTGCATCCAGCTCAGGTGCTAACGTAGTTAGGGGCCAGAACCCTAATGAAAAACTTCACAGGATGTTTAAGGGATCTAAATGATCTTCTTGAGGATCTTAGTGAAGATTTTGGCAAGGATCCCCACCAAAAATCTTAATTCTTCCTGCCAAAATCCTCAAATATCCTTGTTAAGATATTTAAGGATCCTCATCAAGATCTTCAAGGATCTTTGGAGATCCTTGTTAAGATTGTTAACTTGATCCGAATGATAGTGTATAAAAAGCCTTTAGATTAAAGGGTTATCAATTGCATTAACAATACAATATGCCTCAGAGAATCTTATTAATTAAAGTGTACTGTGTGCCATGGCGACCACTCTATTTTTCATTGCGAAAATAAATATGGCTTCGTAAACTTGGTGGCTCCTAAAGGAGCCACTTATTTAGGTTAAGGGAGAAACAGCATCACTTGTACAATATAGATACATTCGTCGAATTTCAGAGGCAACCTATTCCCCTCACGCCACAGGTTAGCCATGACTGGAAGGTACTGTAGCACCGAAGTCTTGTTCTGCAGGTGGCTTCCAACTCTTTTACTGAGCCAGTATGATCACGAATAACACGATCATGTTCTCGATGGTCCACGGTCTCTCAACTCGGCAATCGCCACAAAGTCACGCATGGTGCTCCTCGGACATCCAGCGAGATGAAATGCATTAGCCATGCTGCAGCAGTTATCAGAAATTACCTGAAGGACCTTCTGGTACCGACTGTGAATATTGGAAAGACTGTGAGAGCTGACATGCCCGATCTCTGTCCCTGACTGTTGCTGCTGGTGGTCAGATTCCTGGAGATCGTTATAGGTACGGAGTGACTGAACCTCTGCCTTCACATCTGCGATTACCTTTTTCACCTGCAGAAGTCTTCTCTCCATGTTCTTGATTTCACAAGGTTGGCGAGCTCTTCCATATCAGCGTCCTGTTCTGCCAAGTCCAGCGCTAGTTCTTCGTTTTGCACTTTCAGGTTTTGGAATGCCGTCCCAACTCGCTCATGCTCTTTCTGCAAAGCTCTGTTGGTCACCACAGGACTGTTTCTGCATCCCCGCCTTCTTTGTTTTTACTAGGTGGAGGCTGCTCCAACAGGAACACTCACGATTATCTCCGTGGCAGACGCCACACTTATTTTTGCAATGAAAAATAGAGTGGTCACCGTCGCACACAGTACACTTTAAAATTCTCTGAGACATATTGTTAATGCAATTGATAACACTTTAAGCTAAAGACTTTTAGTACACTATCATTCGGATCAAGTAAACAATAAAAATAAGTTGATAGGTTAATAAACAACACATCTGATTGGCCCAATTTGATTAATAAAAATAAGTTAATTGGTTAATACTACTGAAGGGCCAGATTTACAAACCCAACCATGCATTCAATTCCCTAAACCCAAAAGGAATGACCTTGCTGGTAAGACACACCCCAAATTTAAGGTCAAAAATTGTACCAAAGGATGAAGCTCATACGAAAGTTCAATGGTATTACTGAATGACATTGCATGGATTCTACTTGTTGCACAAGCACTGAAGTTTGTCTTTCAAAGTCAAAAAAATAATTAAGACACTGAAAAAGGCACTAAAAAAATTGTCTTTATGTAATTGGTCTTAAAATATTTATTGAATTTGGATTTTAGAATCCTAAGTTTTATTGCGATTGGAGAGTCACTAAAAAAACCAACATTCCCTAATATTTTTCCAATAATTCTAATGCATGAGAGTAACACACACTGGTATAGATTCACTCGACTATAATATTTCAATAATAAGACCCTGTGTACTTTTACTTGTTCTAATGGTCTTTCAACCATTAGAAAGAAAAACCTTCCAAGATTTGATGAGAAGAAAAAAACAGAAACTTTATTCATTGTTTAAAACATAGATGGCAAAATTACTGTAACTGATGTTAATGATTAATAAGAACTACCGGTAGTGCATTAACAAAATAAAGATCCCATAGCACTTCAAGGCATTAGCTTAGAGTGCTCTTTCCAATCAAGTTGGAGATTTGGGTTCATGAAGAGTAGCTGCAACATGATTTTGAGAGATCACCTGCATGATTGCGGTAGTTTGAATAGTTATTTCTACAGTAAATAATTAATGAACAGTTTCAAGTTACTGAACTAGTTATACCTAATTTTGTTCACATTTCTTTACTAATAGTTTTAAATAATCATTATATATGTAGGAGCACAGCTAATTTGAAAACGAGTGATAATTAATTTTCAACTTAGCTGTGCAAAATTATTATTGCATGTTTAAGTTATTACCATGGGTGAGTAAATTTATCATGATTATTAAAACTATTACTGCTACTCACCATCTGCAGATTGCAGTAGTTCAATTCTCTGTTCTTCAATAGTTGAATCCATTCCTTTTGCTCGCATTCTCTTCTTTGAGTCTGCGTGAACCCTATTAGTATTAATTACAGCGCAGATTAGATTAGTTGTATCAAATTGCTGAGCGGCCCGCAGTCATGTAGCCAAGTCACACCTCATATGTAAATTAGCTGGCTATCTTTTACAAAAAACTCTGGATATAAATGAAAAAACTCAGAAATAAAAGGTAACTTTAATTAGTAATAGCATATATTGCTGCAATGCTATATCCCCTTGTTGTCATTAAATTGGGAGAGAAGTGTATGAAGCAGGAACTGAGTAATAACAATCTCAAGTAGAAGCATAGTTAAAGTAGAGGGGAACTATGGTAGAAGTTATGCAGGCGCTTTAAATTTCCATAAATTAGTACGAACAGGTCAAACTTAAAATACTGCCTTCTTCAACAGCTTTGACCGCTCCAAGCTTGTTCAAAAATATATTTCCAGGAGAGAGAAAAACGATAAGTCTCGAGGTTCAAAAAATAGCTTAAAAGGTGCTGAATTTCAATACCTGAACGAAGAAAAAATCGCAACCAAGGCTGCAACGATATCCACCATGCCGAATCAACCAAAAATGAGCCCATATTCGTTTGTACAGCGGAAAAAAATTCTGTCATGTAAGGCTAATCCAAACATGACGGAAGAATGGTACTGTACCTACCTAATTAACGTTGAAAGGATTCCAACCTGATTTGATTTCTCATTTGTGTTTCTATTTATGATCACGACTACCGACTCTAAGAAATTAAAAATCAAGCTAGGTTGAAATCATTTTAACTTTTAACATAGACTCTCATATAGTTGTCCGGTACAAGTTTCGTAGATAGCATTCCCACAGGGATGCAAACAGTTATCCCCAGTTGTCCGTAGAGGTACTTAAACATCCCTAGTAATCCTTATTCATACTTATTTAAGCATCCTAAGTCATCCTTAGCTGTACTTAAGCATCCCTGTCTAGTCATCTTTAGCCGTTTGTTAGATCAAGTTCCCAAGTCATCCTTAATGGTTAAAACAGCCTTGTCATCTTTATCGACACATCTATAAAATTTTATGGCCTCGTCTGCAACGACTATATAATTTCTTAGCCGTGACACCCTCCTATTAGCTTTAATCAAGTCATGATTTACAGAACTAGTGTTACCTCTGTTAACCATACAAGGTAGGAATTAATTACAGGGACGTAATACCCAGAGCACCTAATTACCAAAACCGAAAAAGATTTTAACGATACCTACGGACGTGGTGCCTAAGCGTCGCGCTGGACGATGTTCCCCGAGATTTCAGCCCGGTGATCGCCTTCTGCTAGAGCCGAGTTTCAGATGCTTGTGGTCATTAGACAACTAGGCATGGAGGGAGAGAAATGTGTACCCCTTGACCATACGTGACACATCCCTTTCATGTCCTCAACGCTGTGACTACCAAGAATCAATTTCTGCATTTTCAGAAAACAGATCGAGTTATTTCCTCAATGTGGTAAGTAAAAATGTGTCTTAGTGCGGTGTGTATTTGACAGTTACACATGCGCTCTTGTAGAAACACTAAATTCAAGGCCCAGAGCGGTTATTAACGTCGTTGTGTGTTTTACACGATGGCCGAAAGGCAACGATAGCCCCTTTATCAGGAATGATAGATCCCTATCCTACGGCGAAGCAACTCAATAGTTCCTTCTTATAACCTATAATGGATGGATACGTATATTCATCCATTCTAATTTTTTTTTACCTCTAATGATCAACCGCAAGGATTTAAGTTTCACGCTTCTTGATTAATTGTTTTCAGCAAAAATAATGACGTAAGTTTTGTTTTGTTTCGCACACAATATAGATGCAAATGTGCTGCGGTGTTACATCTTATTTATTCATGAGAATGATATATTCCACTTTTGTTTAGTATTAACATGAATTATGAACGTTAAAGAGTGCTCTGTAGGTCTGTAACCTTGTAAGTTCATCAGACAAGCAAGAGCGAGGAAATTTGATGGGGCTAGGTGTTGTGAGAGGCCTTTCGTGATGTCAAAAGCGGGGACTTTTTTAGGTTTGGAAAGGTTAGTGTCAATATCTTCCTCCATTAACTAGGGTCATCTGGTCAAAACTCTTTATAGTGTTAACATCAAAACTTGAGCCTAAATTTTTCC
>BLFN01000376.1:1417865-1420365 GCA_014634225.1 Acropora yongei
ATCCAGAGGATACGTGTCTCTCCGTAAATCTGTAGATAGGTATAATAAAACGACGAAGAGACAAACTCTTGACAGTTCCAGCGTTTAATCGACGTTTCGGCCTTCGGCCTTCTTCAGGATAGTTTAAAAGTTATAAATTAAAAAAGCTATATACAATGGTTGTGAGTGGCAGAGTTACGGGCTTTTATATGGTACACGGAAAATGAAAATTAAGGTTACGTAACAAAAGAAAAGGTCTTAATTACAAGCTAGGCAAAACAAAAAATAATTGATAAAAAGGAACAAACAGACTAATTAGATAAATCGTGTTATTACGTAACAAACTCCCCATTGAGGGCCTCTGAGTGAATGTGCGGGTCAATGTCATAACAAGGTCCTCAGAGAGGGCCCCTAAACAATGTAATAGATTCCCAATCGAAAGCCCCTGAATGAAAAACCAAACACAAATATAACAGAATCCCCCAATAGAGTTTTTGAACAAAGACAACAACGACTAAATGAAGGCTAACAAAACAAAAAGGGCAAGATTACAAACTGGAAACATTCAAAGCCAAATGGGAGCCAACGAGGTCCTATAGACAGCAATAATTACGATGATTACAAATTTGGGCTGAAAAGAATTTACACTACAATAGAGACAAAGTCAACTGTTGTAGCAGATACGATTTTTGGATTTGAATTCACGCCTTTTGTTAAGACCGTGTGGATATAATGAAAAGAGTTGTGAGGTCCAATATGCTTCTCTGGTGAGGAGCAGTTGTTCAAGATGGGTGGCATTTTTGTGGTTTACAATTTGTTCAATAATAATAAAACCAATTTGACAAATTTGATGCTCAAAAGAATTATAATGGACCGCCAGCTCACATGTTCTTCTGTTCTTAAGCATTGATGATTTATGGTTACGAAAACGAACCTTGAATTCTGTTGAAGTGGAGCCCACGTACTGCTTTTTGCATTTGTTACAAGCAGCCAAATAAATGACATTTTTGGAAGTACAGCTTAATTTCTGATTAATCCTATATATGCGGCCCGTAGCAAAACTCTTAAATTTAGCATCTTGAATCAAAAAATGTTTACAAAGGTCACATCTTTTGTTACATTTGCAACAACCTCGATCATCTTCCAAGGTTTCATTTCTGGCTTCAATGTTCCGAAATTTAGATGGAGCTAAGATTTCTTTTAGGTTTTTTGTTCTGCGGTAAGCTGGAAAAATCGACTTTGATGGAAAAATCTCTAAAAGCTCAGGAGACAATCTAAGTAAGTGGGAATGTTTTTAATCACCTGCTGGATGTCTGGAAGAATTGGGTTGTAGTCAAAAGTCGTTAAAGACACAAGTGATCTAATTAACAAAATTCAGGCTTTAAATGCTGAGAAAGGTCCCCTACCCCCCGGTAGTTTGCTTGTATCTTGGGATGTTGTGGCTATGTTTCCCAACATTGATAATAACCTAGGAATCTCAGCTGTTAGAAAGGCGCTTGATTCTAGGAAAGATAAATTTCCATCTACGAATTGTATAGTCGAAGCCGTTGAGATTTGTCTTCAAATCAATAATTGTCAATTTGCAGATCAAAATTTTATTCAGAAACATGGCACTGCCATGGGCCCCAAAAATGCCTGTAGTTACGCCGATTTGGCAATGGGATTAATTGACGAGAAGGCTAAACTTGGAGGTGCAAGCAAGCCTATGCTTTGGTGGAGGTATAGAGATGATGTGTTTGATCTTTGGACTCTTGGTTTGACGAAACTGCTAGAATTTACGGAGTATATTAATTCACTCTATCCCACCATCAAATTTGAACTGGTATATTCGGAGAGTAGCCTCAACGTTCTAGATCTTACTTTGCACCTCCAAGATGGGTTTATAATCACTGATATTTATGCTAAGCCAACCGATAGTCATCTTTATTTACCTTTTTCGAGTTCGCACCCATCACATTGTATGCGTGCAATTCCCTATGGGGTGGCTCTTCGAATTAAACGCAATTGTTCTACAGACCAATTTTTGAACAAGAGATGTGAAGAATATAAGGGATATCTGTGCTCACAAAATTACAGCAAGGAATTAGTGGACAGACAATTTGAAAAAGCATTAAGCAATGAGAGGTCCGAACTCTTAACAAAAAGAGTCAAGCCAAAGAAAAAGGTTTTTCCTTTAGTACTTGACTACAACCCAATTCTTCCAGACATCCAGCAGGTGATTAAAAAACATTCCCACTTACTTAGATTGTCTCCTGAGCTTTTAGAGATTTTTCCATCAAAGTCGATTTTTCCAGCTTACCGCAGAACAAAAAACCTAAAAGAAATCTTAGCTCCATCTAAATTTCGGAACATTGAAGCCAGAAATGAAACCTTGGAAGATGATCGAGGTTGTTGCAAATGTAACAAAAGATGTGACCTTTGTAAACATTTTTTGATTCAAGATACTAAATTTAAGAGTTTTGCTACGGGCCGCATATATAGGATTAATCAGAAATTAAGCTGTACTTCCAAAAATGTCATT
>BLFN01000376.1:1437865-1440365 GCA_014634225.1 Acropora yongei
GGACCCTACATCTTTCCGACTATAGACTTACACAGTTCTTTCATGTGGGAAGAGGGCATACGCCTCTTTGGCTGCTATTCTGGACGCAAACTGTGTTCTGGGTAAATACGAAACGACTCGAGTTCTTGAAAAAAAAAACGATTTGTTTTCTTAGATCAAACACAGCTTGAGTTTCACGTGCCTTTTATATTGGGCTCTCTCATCTTCCCTAACTTAGACTACCTTTGCCGATGATTAAAAAATACTTACCTGGACGTTTCGTGTCACTGAGATTCTTTTCCCTTCAAGGCAAAGGTAGAGAAAAGAACATTATTTAAGGCTCAAGAGTACAGAGTTCCCAAACATTTTGGACTTTTACTGACAACGATGACCTAAATAATCTACAAGAGTATCGAAAGGAGAGCAGGATTGTCTTCATTTTATTTTCAACAAGTAGAAATGTCCAGGGGTGCACTCTGTGCGTGATTTCATGTCACTGAAACATCAATTGCGGCGAGAGGTACCGACAATAAAGGTCATGATGTGTTTCGCTAACTGCCGCCCTCAAGTACACACAACAATAATCCTAATATTAACTTTAAAAGCAACCCTAACATAAATTGTAACCCTATCGCGTTGTAAGTGAGTAGGTTCGCTTTCACATAACGGATCCTTCGTGGCGTTTATTAAAATTGAGCGAGCATCCCGTCGACTTATAGTCGGCTATGCCACGCTGATGACGCTTTCCATAGCCACCGCATTGTCCAGATGATATGGTTGTGAGCATATTTACAGTGATGGCCACACAACGGGGCTGCTGTGCGTGTGCTTTGAACCTTCTTTTTTGTCATATCTAATCACTTTCAGTCCAGGCCGTAAGTGATTTTTCGGGTCCACCCATTTTGTCTGTCAGCGTTCACCCATCGATATATCCTACTCGCACTTAATTTTCACATGCCGCATGCATGAGTGTCTGTGTGCTCATAACCTCCCTATCTATCGAAAATGAGTCAATTTTTTTTTAAATAAAACATACCTTCTTCTCGCCCTGTCCTTGAACACGAAGACAATTACGAAGGCGATCATTCCTCCCATCAGAGCAAATACCACTATAATAGAAACCACCCATTGAGCTCCACCATCCTCTCCTTTATTACCATCATTACCACCTTCAGCAGGAGGTCCCATGGTGGGTTCTGTGCTTTCTTTACCATGGCCTGTGGTATTGGAATGTGATGCGTCTTTAGGGTGAGGAGGGTGGGTGGAATGTGTATCTCCATGATCACCGGGGTGGGTGGGGTAGGGTGATACAGATTCAGATGTGGAATGCTCGACAGCAGCATTTGCGCTTGTTGTTGTTACATCAGCTGAAGCGCTGCTGCTGATGCCTGATAACTTCATCGTGGCCTCCGTCGTGCTAAATTTCACTTCTTCGGACGTTGGCGATGTTTTAGATGACGTCACAGCGGAGGCAGATGACGTCATCTCATCTGCAAGTTGAGATGAGGATACAATTAGAGTTGAGTAAGCAGCCTTACTTTCTGTCGTTAGCAACAATTGCAAACCGGTAATAAGAGGTGAAGATCTTGGTATTTGATATGACGTTACGATATTCATTGGTCTATATGACTTCACAGAACGTGAAATTTCTAACGAAAGCGATGAACTTGATGATGTTAAAGCTGCCGTTGACATCCTACTGAAGTCTTGTTTCGTTGCCGTTACCGAAGAAAATGCTTCATCGGCAAGGGGCTTAGACAAAAGAATTGTTGCCTCTGTCATGATCTGAGACGTTTCTGATTTAATCTCTTGACTTAAGTCTTCCGAGGTAGCACCAAAGATTGGCATGGATTGGGATGACGTTACCACATGGTTAACGGGTATGACAATTGGAGATGACATCATCATTGTATGAATTTCTATATTTGGCAAGGCGACTGAAGGGCTGGCTGCTATTTTAGGTTCACGAATCTTGGTGGAGGCCATTGCACCTGGCTTTATTTCCTCTATTGTTGTAAGTCCCATAATCGTTGTCTTTTGTGTTTCAATTGTTCGTTTATCTTCTTCCGTCGCTGCTGCTGTCGCTATTGGTGATGTTTCTTCTTTCTCTTTGATGGTAACACTAGTTGTTGCTTTTGTTTCAAGCAACGGATGATTTGTAAGTGCTTTGCCTAAAATGACGAGAAAGTCTCGCTTAAATTGAACAAATTTCTTAGCGAAGCATCAGAGGTCTAATCTTCTACAAGAATACTTGCTTTTGTGTAAAGAAAACCTTTTTAGTAGCACAAAGTTGAAAATAAATTATGTCCACGGAAAAACAAACGCTTGCAGTCAAAAAATAAACGAGTTTCAATTTAGTTAAAACATGCGACAACTTTTATTTATCTGCATGGAATTTCCCTCATATTTCTCCTTTCAGCTTCTGCTTATCCAATTCACCAGGCATGCCATCGTCAGTTACGTTTCAAAGCAATCGATCTGATTGGTTTATTACTTAAGGTTTAATCTGCAATATACCACT
>BLFN01000376.1:1559877-1562377 GCA_014634225.1 Acropora yongei
AAAAACGTTGAATTGGAGTCATTAGTGCCATACAAATTATTTCTTTTCGCACCCATCGAAAAAAGATAAATAAAAGGTCGTGATTTTTTTCATAGTCAAAGTGACTAAAAATAACGAGAACATTGGGAAGGAGTCAGGCGAGAGATAAAGAAGAAAGAAAACCATGTCGCACTTAATTAGCAATTGTAATTTTTCAGTGATTGTATTCAATGTAAAATTTTATTTTTTTGGTTAAACATAGCTCGCAGATATTCACGTGCTCTCGTCTATCCTAGTGCTTCAAAAATTTGGGGTTTACCTCGGTGTAAAAACCTGTGATATTTTTTCTTTGTTTTGTTAGCTCGTTCTGGGGTTTGGTTATTGTTTAATGGTCTCTGGCTCTTTTGTTTTCTTTGTTTTACGTCATCCGTGAGTTTGACAAGTTTTTACACCGAGGATGATCCAAAATTTGAGCATGAAGTCCACGCAACAGGAGTTTTTTATAATTGTGTTGCTCAGCTGAAACGCCTCAGAGATGGATAATGCGCAGTTTTCTCTACCGTTCGTCGCTTCGTTTAAGAGCTCGAGCTCAGAAGTTCAAAGAACTGCAAACAATTTTTCAACCATAAGCGCACACAAAGACTCTCATGAAGTTAAACAACGGGATGAAAACGGCAATGAAGTCCCCGCACTTCCCAAAGAGAAGTCAAACGAAAGTTTACTCAGTTCAGGATTTCAAAGCGGACAAGAAGAGACTCCTGACCTTGGACAGAGGGCGAGGAAGTCTCCTAAACGGATTGGCAGGAATTTTCAAGGTGTGTGCTCAGAGCAAAGAACCTTTATATACTTTGTAATTATACAGCTGTAGTACATTTTGCAAACTGATTCTCCAGTGCAGAAGACTTGAGCATTTTGTCCAAGTATCATTCTTGCAACAGCTCTATACAACGAAATCTGGGCCGTTTATTTCTTTGTGATTTGGATGTATCATTATCTGCCTACGGTTGTTTAAATGATAACGCCAAAAGGGAAAATGCAGTAGAACGCCAGAAAGGGCGTGGAATTTGTTCGGGTTGCGTTTCATGATCTCGAGGTTCAAGCGGACAAAAGAATTATCCAGCTGGGCTGCATTAAGATTTTCAGCTCAATCAGCTTTGTTTTCAGTATATAGTATCTAATATGTTTGGTTTATTAAGTTTTACCTCTTTTCTACCTACAATTGCAAAAAGCCTTTCTACTGGTAATTCTCTCCAGCCTTTCGTTTTTCATGGCAAGTAAAAAGTCTTTGAGAGTGGTGTACTTGTCGAGTCGATAGAGAACTATAGTAAGCTTAAGATTTCACTTCTTCTCGCGGGCCATCAGGGTATTGCATCAATTTCTTTTATCCAATAAGACCATTTACCACATGATTTGCGCTGTGATTGGCATTGATAATTTGAGTAATTTATGATGGCTGGTCAAAGCCAAACTTTTGTTTATGGGTTGTATCATTTCTTTAAAAGCTATTCTATTAATCTATTTACATCATATGTATATAAGAATGTAAAACTAATGAACGTGTTGAGAATGAAATATTTGGCTACGAAGAAGCAGACATGTTTTGAAAGAGAGGCCGAGGTTGAATTGATAGAAGGCCGATTGTGTTGGGCATAATATACTTGCTTAGTATCACCCAAATAATGGACTAACACAAAATTCCTGAATTTTAATTGCTACGCTACAAGAGGACTATTAGTAGTAGTCATCGAGATCGAAATTCGTGTTGCTTTCTTTGTTTTATTAACAAAAAAAAAATACTTCAACTTGTATTTGCTAACTTTATTATTACCTTTTCTGTCTAGTTGGGTGAAACTAAAACGGGCAACGGATCAATAGCCCATTCGGCTTCGCCTCATGGGCTCTGGACCCGTATAGCCCTTTCGGGCAACGTGTTTAATTGTTAATTAATACTCTGATCATTGGTGTTCACATTTTCGATTGTTAGCTGTTGAACTTGACACTCCTTCTGGTTTAATCACCACAACAACATTTCAAGTGAACAGTCCATCAAACATCAGCCCGTCCGCCAGAAGTCCCGTATATTGTTTCCATTCTTTCACGTACGGAGTTGATCTTTCCAGCGAGAATAAAGGCAGCCAAACAGGATCTCTTGTCAAATGTGATACTATCTGGGAAGAAGAATCATTTGACGCTGATTCTGCGAATGTTGTAAGAACAAGAACAGTGGTTGATCCAGTGGAAAGTGGTTCACCAACACTGCACTCCATGTTGCTCTCTCAAAGTGTAGATGACGTTGACTTGAACGGTAAGTCGTAGTACAATCACATAGTGATTTATGGCGCGATTGGGAGGAGTAGTTCTGATTCAAGTTCAAAAAGGAGTGGAAAACATACCGACATTGTCACTGCCCTCCAGAACTTGCCTTATCAAATGAAACGAGCTACGTTAGATCGAGTGTCCGGCAAAAGCCATTTTTTAATTTAGCCAGTCTCAGAAGTCGATCATAACGCAGAGCAAATAT
>BLFN01000376.1:1720922-1723422 GCA_014634225.1 Acropora yongei
ACATTACTAATCCACTGAGGAGTGGGATCATACCACAAGACATGTGTCTGATTGATGGTGTTTCCTGTCTCCCACAGTGCATCTCTCAAGCTGATGCCAGGACCTGTACTTGATTCAATGGCCTAGCAGAAATGATATCACATTATTTCATTTCTCATAAAGTTCCTTTGGTGGAAGCAGGGATATCAAGGATAGAAGGGTAGGTGCAGTTGTGAGACATTTCATGTTCCATGCACTGACCATTATGTGGATCTGGTTTGATCCTTGACTCAAAGCCATAAGTGGGATGAGCTATGTTCTCAATTCAACTCTGAGCAGAGTCTACTTCTAAGTGCTAAGACGTTAACTTTCTACCAATCTGACTTCAGGGAAGGACGCAATATGTGGGTTGAATTTATTGATTTTGTTAACCCTGCCCTGAGATTTTTCCCTGGGTGCTCCAGTTTCCCTCTCCCAAAAATCAACATTCAATTTGGTTTTTGATTTCATTTGATTCAATACCACAATAATTAGCAACTTAACTAAATTACTGGGAGACTTAGTGTACCAAACTGTTTTCCCCAATTTAAACATGACATAAGTACAAAAGAATGAAAAAAAAAACCATAATGTAACTTTCAGTACAGCCCTTGAAAGTATCCCTTACTTTAGACAGAATCTTCACACAAGAAACCATAATAATTATTACTTAAACAAATTTGTCTCATAGAAGAGGGACTGCATGTGACTTTAATACTTCACTTTTGTTTGCAAGTAGTCTCTTTAACTATTAACAATTTAACATTTAGGGAGAATATCCCTAATTTAATTGATCAGTGGCATTTTACAGTTAGTAGAAATTGTCACCCAGTTTAATTGCAAAGATTGAGGTTAGGTTATTGCATGCATAATTTGATGTATACTTCTAAAAATAATATTAATAACAATAATCATCATCATCATCATCATCAAGAAGAACAGTAACTTCATTTTATGAGGGTGGCACTTGACACAAGTCAATTTTGATGAGGCTGGAAACGTAAGTACTTAATTAACAAAAAAAACTTTTTAATGATTCAGGTTGAATTTGACTGAAACTGTTTAGCCTTAATTCATACAATCATTGAAGAGGCACAATGAGTATTATTTTATTTTGATGATAACTATACACCACCCTGATGCCCCAAGAGTAAATCAGTGGATTTTTCCAGATGGCCACCCATCCAGATATAAACACCCTCCTACAGTTCAGAACTAACACTTTACTAGTACTTTCTTTTTGCAATTAAGGCAAACAGTAGTTCTGTTAACTCAACACATACAGTTGTTTCATTTTCAGGGCTGAACTCCAATAATGCAGCATGCATGCATTTAAAAGAACTGGTTTTCTGGCTGGTATAATAAAGGCAAGGAGGAATGTGAATCAATAAACAATATCAATAACATTACCAACTGACATACCATCAAGTTTATTCCTTTTCTGCCAACAGGTCTTGGGAAAGTTGCTTCATTGTTAAAATTGTAGGACTGTGTCTTTTTCTTCCAGGAGCAAACATAGAATTTTCTGCTCAGAAAAGCAAAAAAAATAAAACAATTTGAAAAAAATCCCTCTCGCTGTAATTTTCTCTGTCAAAATTTCCAACTAGCAAGCCTTGTACCTGATCTGCTTCTTGTAACCATTGACGATCCCCTGTGCCCCTTTGCAAAACACTTTCATGTGATAATATTTGGGCTTTTCACACGTCACCGATAATTTTAAAAAAAATTCACGTTCAAGTAAGAATTTATATGAGCATTCACAAATCACAACTACTGTAAATGTCACCTTTCACAAAGAAAAAAAAGGCCCTAGCATGATTCACAGAAAGAGTTACATGGCTGCCAAGATACTTACAGAGTTACACAGATACTTCAAGAGATATCTAAAGAGTTAAATTACGCTGCCAAGATACCTAATTAAAGCCTCTCACTGCATTCAATGTAAAAGGCAAGCATCATACCAAAGAATTAATTCGTATAAAAGTAATGAACAAATTCTATATGCACATTTCAGAACACTGCAGAGTTTTGAACTCTAGAAATTAAGGTTACATGACAACTGAAAGTGTCGGCAGTCAGGCAAATCTTTTACAGCAAACTTCTTGCACCCTACCTGTTGCTCTGGTAACCAAAAACAATTCCAGCAAAATCATCATCCCTTGTATCAGATATGAAGAATGTTCCACTGTAGTCTACATGCCCAAATCTTGTGTAGCTTATCAACAAGCCTGGGTTGCTGGAAAGACAAACAACATCTTCAGTGACAAAGTTAAGGTTAAAACCACTGCATTAATAATAATTATTATTCCTACATCAAGACATTTTTCTCATTACTTGCGGACCTCCAGGCTATTCATAGGCACAAGCAACTGGAGGATCAAAAACACAGGGCACAGGTCAGGACCGTAGCTTTTAACCATGTGCCCAGTTCCCAGTTCTTGTCATTTCTGTTGCAGATAAATTTTTCTTCCTACTGCCCTGA
>BLFN01000376.1:1950871-1953371 GCA_014634225.1 Acropora yongei
AGATTAATTTGTTATTAACTTTGAAACGTGTTAAATTTAAAATCAACTTCTTGTCTGGTTTACCTAGTATATAGTTGTTTCAGTGTGGTGTTTCTTTCTGCAGTGTATCCAATTTGAATAATAAAAATGTTAACGCACGCGTCGCTCGTGAATTATCAGGATTCATCTGCAGTCGTTCACTAGCAATGAACTCGAAATTTCAATACCGCACTCGTCGGCCTCATGCGGTATTGAAATTTCTCGTTCATTGTTAGTGAACTCGTGCAGATAAATCCCGATAATGCACTCGCCGAGTGCGTTTACCAGTAATTGTAGTATAATGTGTACTTGATTGACCCCTCTCCACTGGGGTTTTTCAGGGCCAATAAAGCAAACTGCTGAGATAAACTTAACAGTTTTAGAATCCCAACTGGCAGGAAGCAGACCAGTTGGTGGTGTACTCGCATGCGCAGCCGAGGAGTTGAACCAGGGACTACCTGAAACGAAAGCCAGCTATTGCTCTGAGGGAGGACTCGAACTCGGGATCTCCAGATTTCAGACAAACGCAAGAAAACAGATCATATCAGAATATGTTCCTAGCACTTTACCTATCTTCGCACATCCTGATGATAAGCTTTCACTTAGGTTAAAGGAGCACTGTCATGCAGTTGGACACAATTTTATTTATAAGATGACATGTTCAGATGGGAAGAAACTTAAAAGATCTGGAAGTTCCGATCAATACCTCCACTCTTGTGAACTGAAACCGTCAATCTATTGTCTCCATCTCTACATGAACTTAACTGAACTGCGTTGCATCTTGAAAAAAGTTAGGCATTTCTCTAGATGTTCCCAGGTCGGACTTAGCCAACTTTGCAAAGCACGTTTCCTTCAAAGCATTTTGTGGAGAAACTGATTGTAGCATACATTTTTTTTTCAAATACTTTTACATCAGGCCCCGTGAAACAGCCGATTTAATGTGTGCTCTGTATGATGAACTTCAAGGAGAAGCGCATGCTGCAACAGCTTTATCTTATTTTAAATGATATGGACGATAAAAGAACTGAATGAATGTGATCATCGCATTTTTTGGCGCTGCTTCAGCAGGAGCGAGAAAGACTTGAAAATTGAAGCCTGAATGGGGATTCGAACCCTGACCTCTGCGATGCAAGTGTAGTGCTCCACCAGCCTGTTGAAAAAGGCTCCAAAAATTCAGGCCTGAACGGCTAAAAATGCGATGATCACATTCATTCATTCCACTCCGCATTTCAAATACAACCCTTGTAGTATCACCAAATGAAAGAACTCTTCCCGTTTGCAGGCCAAAATGAAAGAAAGACGACGAAAGGTTGATGCCGTCCAACAGGCTGCATACGAGTTTTCCTGCAACAAAAGCGCGGTGCATTCCTCAAATGTAAGTTGCATCTCTAATTAAACCCAATATCTTTTTCAACAAATTCCGTGTCGTTACTAGCAGGAAAGCATGTTTTATGACTACAGACAAGTGTTCGTTAAATTGCAACCTTGTGTGTGTGATTACATAGTTTATGTACTGTTTCCTACTACTTCTGCAACCTGATTAAGTGGGGGCAGAGATTTTTCACCTTAATTTTGAAGCACTTCCACTTAGATAAATCATATTTATCAAGAAGTAGTATGAGCTATATTCTCATTTTGATGTGATATTTGACATAAATATCACTCGTGGTCGGTACTTATTCCTAATACATACCAACACAAATCATGCTCATTAAAAATTTGACATCTGTAGGTGGAAATGAATAACTGACGGACCTGCCCTGAGAATTTCATTCGTTTATACTTTGCTCTTGCTTCCAACCTACTGTAGACTTATTTTGAAGGGTCTACTTCACTTTCCAGGTAATTGGTCAGAGAGCTTGGACAAGAATTCGTAAAATGATTTATCAAGGCAGGTTCAATGTGCGTCAAGTTAGAAACGAGAAACGAGACGGAAAACACGAAGAACGTGAGTAACAACTCAAGGAGTCGTCTTTTGGAGCTCTGCTGTCGGTGATCATATTGGAAACGTCTTCGGGTCATGTTGGAACATGACAGTCTTTTAATCCATTCATAAACCTACATTTTTACTTATTTCATGATGTTTTTCCTCGTTTTTATTGTGGGCTTTTGACGTCAGGCATAGCTTAACGTCGTAATGGCTGAAAACGTCGCAACATTTCGATTTAATTTGCTGGACAAATTCCCCTCGCAGGGAAAGTCTCGTTTTGCTCTTTTTGATTGAAAGGAAGAAATTAGCGCTCCGAACCTCCTGTTATTTATTTGTGAAACGTTCGTAAAGCATTTTTATCATTGGTAATGTTACAGGTCAAACTGGATTTCAGGTCAAATGGTTTCAACCTTGTTTGATTTCTCATTTTTTGTCTATTTATAGTAATGAATACCAGAAATATTGAAATTATAGATAACTAGGTTGAAATCGCAGACCAGAAATCCAATTTAAACGTACATTCTTTGTAAAATTACGCATAATGCCTACGTA
>BLFN01000376.1:2104118-2106618 GCA_014634225.1 Acropora yongei
TTCTCAACTTAATTCTATACTACACAAAGATTTCTCATGGAATGCATGAATATATTCAATCTAGATGAAGGCCTTGAAACCAGGGAAGAAGGAACCCAGAGAAAACAGGACTGGAGAAAGCCTCATAGAGTGAAGATGAAACATACAGAAGACAGCATTTAACAGTAGTTTTTTCAATACAAAGCAATTCCTCCTTCCTTGTTCATGGGCATATGTGAGCTGTTTGAGTAGTTTGTGACCTTTTGGCTCTGATATTAACCTTCCAACTTCCTTGTAAACTTGTAAAGGTTTGGTGAAACTTTTTCTATTTCCAAGAACAAAGATAAAATTTTGAAAATTCAAAAAGTGATTTTACATGTGAATTTGTGATTTCTATTGATTTGCCTTCAGTTTGCTTTCCTTCTTAGCAATTACTTTGATGTTTTGTTTTCTGATTAAGTTGTTTAAAACATTAATTTGATCATCTCTCAAACATTGGTTAAGGCTTAATTATCTCAGAGTACAGTTTATATTGATGGAAGTACACGTAGGATAAATGTGCTTACCATTTCTGGGCTTTTTGGGTTGCTCTGTGTATTCTCCATCCTCGAGTAGCCTTTTACATTTCCGCTGGTTGGAAACTAAAATGAAATAATTTTTCAGCATATTAAGAACCAAACATGCCATTAGATACTGATAACATTAAAAGTGAACATTGTATTCTAAAAGGGTTTTGAATTTTGACATCTTGGCAAAAGTTTCATTACAGTCGCTGGTACTGCAAAAAAGTAGTTGTCCCAGTATTTTTTTTACAAAAGAAACTGGAATTTAACATTTTTGTCCCTTGAAATCGTATTGTTGGCATTAATAATAATTGATATTTTGATGTGATAGTTACTTATTTTTAAGAATTAAGTGCTGCTGATGCCTTTAAATTGCCCAGCCCACAATCTGATGAAATATTATCATAAGCCAAGTCCCTTGCAATACTGATTCCAGGGGAACTAATAGAAAACAACAACGACAAACAGAAATTATTATATCAAGATAACACTACCTGTTGCACAACTGTGACTTCTTAAAAACTCGGCACACTGTCCATATCCGAGCAAAGAAGCAAGATCACAAGGCGTCTGACGGTACATATTAAAAGTGCTAAAAGACATGAAGAAACTATTGTCAAGATTACCTTTAAATGTGTACACAAGTATAGGTTTCAATAATAGGCTGATTTAGTGTTTCCCTTAATTTATTACTTTTATGCATTATCACATCTGAAGCAAAAATGGCTTTGTTTAAAAGCAGAGGCCTGATGAAGTTATTGAGAGGAATGTCTCCTTGATGTAATGACTAAATTAGTTTCACTCACTCAAACTTAAACATACCTTAAAGGAGTACCAAATGACTGCAACAATCTCAAACATTGGACACTGCCTCCTCGAACAGCTTTGTGTACTGGAGTTTCCCCAAGACGGTCCTGTAAAGAAATAAATAATGGATCTGAAGTAAAGATGATTGATGATTAATCCTTTAAGTGGAATTGCAACGTTATAAAGCTTCAGCAAAATGTATTCTTTTAATTCATGAATTTATTTTTTTAGCTAGTTACATAAAAAAAAGCTGACCAAAATTGCCTTACTAACTACTAAGGTTGGCCATAAACCAACTCAAATCACATCAAAGCGAATAAAAGATTTTTTTCCAACAAGAGGGGGTGAAACAGGAGATTAGCCTCATAAAGGGGAGAAGAGAGCAAGTCAACTCAACCACATGTCATTGAGTCATGGGGCCAAACTTAAGACACACTGGCACACCAACGGCACTCAACAGATTGAAAAAAATATTATTACTATTGTTATTATTATAATCATCATCATCAATATCAATATCATTATTAGAATTGGCCAGTTGCTCAGCATTTCAAATCCCTTATTCATAAGGAAGTTTGTTAAAAAGATGTTATGTAGTAAGTTGAATGTAAATAAAACAAATAAAAACAAAAAAAAATTGCTATCAAATATTTTTCCTTTCTACTGGACAGTAAGAGCTGGGGAAAATATGAAAGAAGCTGGGAATATCCCCAGTCACCCATACCTTTTGACAATCCTTCTAGTTGTAAATTCCCTTAAAATAAATTCATCATTTTTGTGCACAATACTTACCAATTTGTTTGCAAAAGCACCATTTTGTAGTAGCCAATGAAGGACATCGACATACCCAGATAATGCCGCTAAATGTGCTGGAGACTGTTCAAATCTTCCTTCACATACATCAATATTTAAACCACAATTAACAAGGCACCTCAAGCAATCAAGCTAAAAAAAATCACCAAAGAGATGCTATAATCAAAAATTTTAATCTCAACAAAGAATTTTACACTGCGGAGTCTATGACCAAAACACATTTAAAGGGAAGACACAGAAGAGTCATACAAAAAAATAACTTTTACAATGGGACTGGATGCATCCCCCCCGCACCAAAGTTTGTTTAGTATAGAAAGGGGGAGGGGCCATTTTGGAGG
>BLFN01000376.1:2240124-2242624 GCA_014634225.1 Acropora yongei
TACTACTATACAAAAAGAGCTTTCTTGTACTCTTCTGATGCTCGATTAATTACCATTTCCTCTCTTTAGATTGTATCGTAGTTTGTAACGTACTTTGTAACGCTTACTGAGAATCGACTCAATGCATTGGATGTATTTTCCTTCTTTAAGCTTGCTATTTTTCTTTACTTCCCACTTGACTCTTAGGTTCTTCCCACCGTTTTTACGGTATTGCCTCCGAATAAAATGGTCAATCTTCAGTGACTGATTTCTATGTTGCAGCAGTCTCCTATGGATGTCAACCGAGTGTCCGACATATAAATACTTGACTCTGCCTGTCACCGGTTTCACGCCGATAACATAAATGCCCTCGTCGTTTGGCGTGTTCTCTAGCGCGCCAGTATAACGAAGCCATCGCTGTCCGATCAGCCGCTGACAAATCTCTGAAGGGTCAATCATCTAAAATTGGGTTGAATAGCAGAAATGAAACTAGGGAGTTAAATTCATTTAAGTTTTCACTAGATACTCTCGGGGTGTGCGCGGAGGATGGGGTGGTGGGCATAAATAATCAAGACTTGGGTTAGTGGACAAGGTGGTTACACACTTACACCTGCCCCATGGTGTGGCAATCGCCGTACACATGCACGCAGCTACATCACCCGACCGGCAAAGTGGCCGCCAACCATGGCAAATATGCAAACTTCTTAACTAAGACAATTGCCTTCTAAATATGTATCAAGGAGACCAAGACTTTTAATTTACCTAGATACCGTAAAATTCCGAAAATAAGCCCCTCCATGTATAAGCCGCTCCAAATACAAGTCCCCCAAACTCGTAACGCTTAAAACCCTCCATTAAATTGCCCCTCCGAATATAAGCCTCCGGGGGCTTATATTTGAAAATTGCCCTCAAATACCAAACAAAAAAGAAAAAGCAAAAACGGTACGGCAACACATAATTTGTTTATTTGCCCTCCAACTATAAGCTAAGCCCATCGATTTTGTAACGCAAATTTTCCACCGTTTTTAAGCCCCTCCAAAAATAAGCTTCTCAAAACGACCCGAAAAATATAACCTGCGGGGCTTATTTTCGAAATTTAAGGTATACTATTTTGATTATTTCCTCCTTTTCCTTATCTTTAGGAGAGGGAAAACTCCAAATATAAATTTAGTCTTACTGTTTATTTAGACTTTCTGTATTCCCTTTCAAAATCCTTGTCGGTTTGGCTGGGGTCAGTTTCTGAGTTCTCTTCCACAGGACCTACTTGCGACAGAAAACAGAGAGAAATACGTACAAGAAACTAAATTTTAAAAGCCAATGCCCAGGAACTCGCTTAAGGCTAAGGTTTGAAAGAATTCTTTATATTGAAAAATCAAGTCAAACAGAATTCATAAAAACAATGAACCTTTACAACGTTACGGAATTATTTGGTTATACAGTGACAACCCTGCATACTATTGCCAATCATGTGTGCCATGTGATCATAAATCTTTGGAAATATCCCCGGTCCAAGATCATTTTCCCCTCACATGCCGCCGTTTCAAAAACGAGATTTTTTTTTTCTTTAATGTATCTCGAACAAAAACTATTTCTTACCGTTCTGCTTTCTTTGGACAGGAAAACTTCTCTTTGATATCAGTTCCTGCAAACAACCGACGATTCGTTCGAACGAAGCAATCTGCGTTAAGCGTCGAGTGTTTCTTTACATATAAGCCTCGTGATGTAATACCTATTTTTTGTCTTGGAAAATCTCTAGCCAATCAGAGTCTGTCACTACAAGGTTCTTCCTTGTGATTGGACATCAGGAATTAGCTTTGTTGGTACATTCCCCTTACAACATCAATTTATTTTTTACAATTTCTGTTTTAAATTTTGCAAGTCCTGCATGGGGGTTCAATTAGACTCTATTGATAGAACGTGTTGAAACTTTCAGTTATGTTACGTTATGATTATTTGGTAACAGGACCTCGTGTCGTCCAATTCGGTCTGTAATCATATTTGCGATTAAACAAATTGGGCTCCCACTTGGTTCGACTGGCAACTACAGTGGCACCGAAGCAAACTGCCCGAACTCTCTAGTTGTCTTCAATATCATTCCGTTGATTGATTTGCATAATGAAAACGATGTTGGGGAAATTTCCCTTTTAATAATTGATAAGTATGAATGATCGCTATCGGATAAGGACCGTAGACTGCTCAATCACCTCTATAAATGAATTATGAAGCACATAATGAAAATGAATATATTAACTTATGATAACTGCGAATTGTTAATTATTACTATTTATTTATACTAGATAATCTAGTTAAAGTTCATCTCAGAGATAATTCATCTGGTACTCCAAGTTGTAGACTATCAAAAAGGCTTGTTGCTATCTTGATCATATTTGAAAGTTTTTGATCCACTAGGTGTTCAATATTTGTGGTAGTTACACAAAACAACAATACATTGCAGACTTGCCCAGTCTCAGTGAAGGTGGTGAAATTCCCTCTCCTGACCTTTCATATAATGATATTATTG
>BLFN01000376.1:2255124-2257624 GCA_014634225.1 Acropora yongei
GAAGTATAATGTAGTTAACTAGAACGTTGTCATAATCATTATCCGCAGAAAAAAGTCCAAATAAAATATCTTTCAGTAAAATGGAAGTTTTTAGAGATTAACTTTTGTGATTTGAGGAGAGTGTTTAGCTCATTTCAAAAGGTGCTAACCTTACTACAGTAAAAAAAGAAGTGTGCTAATGTCTCCAGTTCTTTATTACGGAAATAACAAAAATTTGAACAGCAGAATACGAGTAGTTTCTGATTTTCAACGAGATACAGAAGACGTCAAGCAAATTAAGACAAAATTAAGTGAAATTTATTGATGCAAAATTAAAACTTAATTAATGTTAGTTAAATTTAACTCAATTATATAATTATTAGTTAAATTAATTAATTAAATAGTTAGAACTAAGACAAAATTAGACTCCCAGTCAATATTACAATACATTTCCATTCAGTGAGAAGTGATGTCGACTGATACCGATGTCTGACAGGCTAGGAATTGCTAAAAATCATAACGCGGAAGTAACTTTTTTAGAGAGCTTTCTTGTTCTCTTTCAATGGCTGTCAATCACCGTTTCCTCCTCTCCTTACGTTGAATCTTAGTTCGTAACCAAGTTTCATTTCAATACAACGCAAGTATTCACCCTCACTCGGTCTGCTATTTTCCTCAAGCACCCATTTTATTCTAAGCTGGGTTCCACCGTTTCTATCGAATTGCTCCTTGATGAACTCATCAATCTCCAGTGTTTGATATCTATGTTCTTTAAGCCTCCTTTGGACGTTCACAGAGTGACCAATGTACAGATAGGTGACCCCGTCTCTGGCCTCCTCACCAATGACGTATATGCCCTCCTCCTCTGGCACATTACTCAAGTCAGCATAATCATGCCATACTTTGTTTATGAGCCTGTTGCAAATTCTTGCAGCCATCTGAAATTCGATTGAAAAAGAGAATACACTTAGGAGTTTTACTCATTCATTATTCTCCTTAGGCTCCCGTCGAGGTGAGTGGGGAAGAGGTGGTGGTGGTGGGTAAAAGTAATCAAGACTTTAGTGGACATGGAGGTCACGCGTTTAAATCTTGTCTGTACAAATACGCACAACTTTATCACCCAGCTGGCAACATGGCAGACGATTTTCTTTTATGTATAACCGCTATACACTTTTTTTTTATAAGAATATATGTTATAATAATATCAAGGCTGAAATTTGCGAAGTCTTAAGAACATTTTAAGAATAAAGCCCAGGCTGAGATTTTGAAAGGATAGATAAAATTTTGTGTGTGGAAACATCTTTAAATACAATGCAATTTTATGTTTTTAACTTAAACATATAAGATTATTCCTTTCTCTGAACAGCGAAACCGTTGATAAAACATTTATCCAGCATTTTGAGTATCCATCCCAGCCGTTCTCAAATCAAAAACTATAAGTCGTCCGTCAACAAAGTCTGTCGTGCGAACCGACATAATGGAATCTGAAGGAGAACCAATATTTTTTATTCTTGAGTGTGAAAAACTCATGATAAGGACAGAGTAGCCTAGTAACCTGACGCAACGAAACAAAGCAGGAAATGGTAGTTGAATTAAATAATACTATGTACATCGATGAATTTTATTGAATCACCTAGTTCCTTTACCATTTTTCAGTCTCTTGCACCGATGTCAAAGAAGATATTGTTTTACATTGGCTATTTCACATTTCGAACAGAAGTTATTGCACATTCATTTTTCGCTGTCAAACGGGTGTGACTTCAGAGAAAGACAGAAGTCAGAACCCTTCATATGTAAAATTTACAATCGATTTACTGAGATATATGCCTCAATGTACCTCGAACAAAAACTATTTCTTACCGTTCTTCTTTCTTTTTTCTTTAGAAAGGAAAACTTCTCTTTGAAATAAATTCCTACATACAACCAACGATTCGTCCAAACGAAGCAATCTGCGGTTAGGCGTGGAATGTTTCTTTATATATCAACCTCGTGATGTAATACCTTAGAAAATCTCTAGCCAATCAGAGTTTCTCATTACAAGGTTCTTCCTTCTGATTGGACATCAGGAATTAGCTTTGTTGGCATATTCCCCCTCTTAAATGATGCAGTTGTGTTTTTGAAAGTACTGCATCGGTGTTCCATTAGACTCTATTGATAGCACGTGTTGAAACTGAGGCGGTTATGTTTTATTTATGTTTCGTTGTGATTAATTGGTAACAGGACTTTTGTGTCGTCCAGTTCGGTCTGTAATCTACGGAAGCCGAGAAGGGACAATCCAAAAATATTTTGCAAATCCCAAAAAATATTTTAAATCGCAATATTTCTCTCAAATCACTGTCGAAAAGTTTGACAAATCTAAAAAACTATTGCAAATCCTAAGAAAATTTGTGGATCCGCAAATAACTTTCTCAATAATCCGAAAATAGTTTGCAAATCCATAAAATTATTTCAAATCGCAATTTTCGTACAAATCATTCCAGAAGAGTCTGGCAAATCTAAAAAAACATTGCAAATCCAAAAAAAA
>BLFN01000376.1:2290124-2291600 GCA_014634225.1 Acropora yongei
TCATGCTTTGGTACCTACGCTACCATCTTAATTACCACCTTAATTTATGCGGATGATACTCAACATTATTTGGCCTTCAAAACAGATGATGTGAATATGATTGTTGATTGCGTTGCTGACTGTGTGTCCGAGATAACTTGCAGGATGGGAAAGCATGATTTAACGCTGCACCCAGGGAAGACATTTTCTTGATGAATTCATGCCTCCCTTTGAATTCCTGCAATGTGGAGTTGAGCGAATCTCCATCTCTAACAAATGAACGAGCCTTGGAGTTATTCCTCACAAGCACATGACCTGGAAAATCTAGGTCTCTACGCTCGAATTTTCAAGACCTGCTGAAGCAGCCAAATTGTAAAACCAAAACGTGATAGATTGGTGATAGAGCTTTCTCGGCATGTGACCGACGATTTGGAACACAGTTCCTTTGGAAATACGACAATCCAGTTCAGCTTTATCATTTAAGAAAAAACTCACAACCATCCTTTTCACGAAATTTATTTAGAGTAACTCTATCCTATTTTTAATTTTTTCTATTCTCGTTTTTAGGTACGTTGCTAGTTTTCAGTTTCTAAGTTTCTTAGAGTAAATGTTGGGTTTTAGGGATAATTTTGTAAAGCTACTTGCACATGCAGTGAATGTGTGCGCTATAAAAATAAACTATTATTATTATAAAACTATTATTAAAACGGTCTATTAAACAATATCTTGTATGTGATGGTCGTCAAAACCACTAGCTCGTTGTTGTAAATGATCACGTAGTCAGAAGAATTTACATATGGTTTTTTGGAATTTACATATGGTTTTTAAATACTTCCGCCCTTAAGCTACCTTGGTTAGTTCACGACAGTTTTTTCGCCTTGCTAAACAAATCATCAGCTACTTTTTTAACCCTCTCTTTGTATTCCAACTTCTCATAATTCTTCACAGGCACCCCATCCATGCCATACAAGACTCCCCACCAGGCTCCTGCAATTACACCTGTGCTGTCACTGTCACCACCATGAAACATAGCTCGGCTACAAAGCTCTTCCCAGGAAGCCCCAGCACCAAGAAGAGCATCATAAGCAATCATTGGCGCATCATGTCCACTGGCACCAGCCCAACCCTTACGATAGCTCAACGATTTGTAGAATGCGTCACGCTCTTTGATAGAGTAGTCTCCAGGAAACACAGGATCACTGTTGCCATGGAGAATTCCCCTTTCCGTTAGGTATGCAGTCCAGGAGTCAGTGAAGTAAGACCATTGCTCTTCATTCTCCTTTACATCACGGCCAATCTCTTTGACATAACTCAGAGCTTTTGGGAGGGTGGCCATGAGGCCTGATCCCCATTCCCTGACAGGTTTGCCTTGCACAGCATACGAAGTAAGCAGTGCTGATGCCAATGAACCCAAGAAGCCTGGTGTGAATGTAATGATGGAAAGCCTTTCTATCATATCAAGATGCTTAGGGAGCATTCACAAAAACTTGTTGGGGG
>BLFN01000376.1:2326164-2328664 GCA_014634225.1 Acropora yongei
TTGAAAGCTCTTTCGGGTAAGCTAATAAAAAATTTCGTGTCATATACACTTTAATTATACCTGCTAGCAGGTTTGAATTCAGAGAAAAGAAGATCAGAGTTCTTCTCATTTCTTCTTTGTTAGGCGCAATGCGAGGCAATTTGAAAAAGAAGAGGAAGGATGATAATAACTGGAATCTGCGACTTTTTGTCCTTGCTGATTCCAAGCTGTCCTACTACATTAAAGAACAGGTTTGTGATTCTTATTAAAGTTAACGGGGACATAGTGTTTGGCTTTCCATGTTGTTAACCCTTTCACCCCTAAGGGGTTCCCCATTGATGAGTGAAATCGTCTGGCGTCAGACAGAGTAAAATCTTTAAGTGCCTTTTGGCACTCATGGGAGGAAAAGGGATAAACCTCAATTATCTGGACTCATGGGGACTGGGCTGAATGGTCTGGATAAGCAAGAGTCTAGGTAATCAAAACTATGAGTATTAACCCCTTCCCGAAAGGGTTAATGCGATATATGTGTTGCGCTTGATCATAAAATATAACTACCGGTAATTATTATAAATACTTCCAAAAAACGGGCACCAGAGAAGCAAGTCTGGATAATTTATCAAGAAACCTGGATAACTGAGGTCTGGTTAATAGAGGTTTTACAGTATAATGTAAACAATTTCTTGAATAATTATTGTAGTGAAAAGTGGAATTAAATTAATTTTATAATGAATTTTGTTGTGGACAGATAGCATGAGTCAATGGTTAGGGAACCTCAGGTTTCCTGAATTCTTTCCTGCCCTAACAACCAACTGAAATTATTCCATCTTAGTCTCAGTTGAACTTCTTTAGCCGATCAGAGTCTTTCTGCTTTGAAGATATATGTCCTTAATTCATATTCCCTGGTAAGGTCTGCATTTTCTAATGTTCGTGTCTCCCCTTGCGTTGCATGTTCTGCAAAGGTATATTATCCCTAACTCTTAGCTGCTCACAAGAATTAGAGATTACTCACATCATATACATTACATCTGAATAATTAGATGCAGGCTACTTTGTGTAGGCACTACAAGGTGTCTCCTTTATACAAGTTTCATTAATGGTTCAAGTTATAGTTTCAAGACCCAAGTCTCATTACACTAACAGTTGTGCTGGACAGCCTCCTTGTCCAAAGTCCCCTTTGACCCACTGTTACAGCATCCACATTAGTGGAAAGTCATCTGCCTTATTTCTGCTCATAGTAATTTTAAAATTTTTGTGAGTTTTTTTTTGAAAGACACAATTTTAGTCTAACTCCAATAAATGATCATGTGCAAGTTTCTTCTCTCTCTTGATAGGAAAAGCCAAAAAGTGTCTTGGATGTCGCCAAAATCAACGTTACCTTTGCTCAAGAGAAAACTGACCAAGACAACAGTTTACAAATCACTTATGTAACAGATGGAGTGACAAGGAACTACTTTGTTTCCTCAGACAGTGGAAGGGTATAGTAGAGCATTTTACACGTTACCATCGCATAAGCTTGGCTAGTCACGCCCCACCCACCTGTCCAAGATCAACCCTTGTTAGCAACCCATGATCGCTGTTGGTAAAATCACTGTGTTTACTGTAGCTAATACGCTGCACTAGCTATAGGGAAGCTATTAATCAAAGTAAACGACAATTCAAAACTTTAGTGAGAGGGCAAAACAGGAAAGCCTGATAGCAGTCCTCTTGGGGAAGAGGAGATAATTACCAACATACACTGTAACAGTGTCATTCATTAGCTACTGTGGAACAAATTTAGGTCGCATTGGTATAGATGTTGCAGGTCAAAATTATCTTTAGGTTATTCCATTATTGAACTATAGTTTATTTTTTTCAAACCAGGTCAATTTGTCTTAACCTAGATCAGTTTGGGTCAGGAAAAAACACAGGTCACAGGCCACAAGTCACAGGTCATTGTTTTACCAATACAGAAACAATCCTAACTGTTTACAGATGCTGACATTAGGCCTAAAACTTTTGTTAAGGCCTAATTAGGCCTAAGGGTAGCTTTAATGATTGTTTAGGATACTTTCTGTATTGGCGAGCAATGACCTGTGACCTGTGTTTTTTCCTGCCCCAAACTGATCTAGGATGAATGAAACTGACCTAGGTTGAAACAAATTATCCCTGTGAAAAAAAATAACCTAGTTTAAACATAGAATAACCTAAAAATAATTTTAACATAGACAAGCATTGCCACCATTGCGACAATCCTGCTCCCCCTTTTTGCTATTAGTTTTTATTATTCTTAATACTTAATGTCATGGTCTTCCTACCAGTATTTTCTCCTGTTTTCTGTTGGGGAAAAATTCCCGTCGGCAGTACATAATGTTTGTTAGTAAAACAGTGCTTTTATCCAGAATTTAATAAACTATGGTAGTTGTTGTTGCTTCAAATAAGTCATATTTACAACAGTGCACCTGTAACGTGGTGGATTTTGAGGGCTTTCAGAGTCTCTTAGGACTTTTGTTGAGGCCAAGGTGTCCTACTTTCTTCCCAA
>BLFN01000376.1:2393038-2395538 GCA_014634225.1 Acropora yongei
AGACACATCAACGCCACCAAGGAAGTATTTACAAAGAAGCATCCAATTGATGACGAAACAGAACCATTGCCAGAGGACACAGCGATAACTATCCCAGCTCCGCGTCTATCCGTTCCACCAGGAGTTACCATGACCAGATCAGGGAGAATCATCAAACCCCCTCAGAGACTTGACTGTTAATGTGTAACCATCCTAAACATTTTATAGAAGGAGGGATGTTATGATATGTTTTATTTTGATTGACGTTGACATTGATATTCGGAGAATTCCTTTGTTTTGCGTTTGTGACGGGTTCCCACGAGAATTAGAATAATTAAGAAATAAGATAATATATTTCAGAGCGCGAATACGTTAACAGTGTCCTGTAAGGCACGTGCTGGTGCATACGCACAAGATAGATAACATTTCCGCATCGTCATTTGCCAACCAAGCAAAAAGTACCGAAAAACAGTCTGGTAAGGAAAAACGAAGACTGTCCAGATCTCAATAAAACAGTCGATAAAAACACAAACCCGAAAATTGCGTGACAATTTAATTGGACTTAGTTGCTTAGTGGAACTCTGCGTGAAATAATATTTACAGAAAAGGCGATTTACGTCCCCTCATGTACATACTGCAGCTACGGGAGTTATGATGTCGGCTCCTCGTGGACATAAGCTCCACACTCTTGAAACCACTCCGGGCAATGAGTTTGTTATGGATTCTGAACTTTAAAAAACGCCTTCCTTTTATTCTCCAAAGATTCCCAACCCAATTGGCCACTTTCGAATTGTGTAAGAACAAAAGGACAAAATCAAAGTTGGGAGGACAAATTTGCATTTTTCTTTGTTTTTACAAAGGAAATAGTAAACTAATCCTCTCTGTCTCTGCTTAATCTCTGTTAGAAAGTGGCCTGTTCCTCCTGCATTTCACTTACCAATCAATCAATCAATCACTCTTAGCCAACTTCATATTCATACTCATATTCACTCCTATTCAAAGTTATTTTGTGAGCAGTGGTGGCATTGTGGTGAGAGCTCTTGCCTCTTAACACTAGGTAGATTTGACACTTAAATAAAGTTCCTTGCCTTTCCTTTATATACCAGTTTTCACAGTGATTATTTACCGTGTAGGGAAAACAATGACGACAAAGAAAAACACTGATAACTAACACAGTAAGTTTGACGGTAATGGTCTAAAACAAATCTAGCCAATCAAATGCTACCCTGTTTAGTTTTAAGAGGTTATTGCAGTTAAACAACAGAGGTATTGGTGTCTTCTCTTGCACAGTATCACTGTGTTGTAATGGTCATGCCTTTGGCTTGTTTTATGCACCTATCAATGTAAACCCCCTGGGGGGGGGAGAGTGCAGACAAGGGGCGGGGTTTTGACCAAGGAGCAAAAATTTCCCAAGGGTGGGGCAGCATACGTTCATCAAATTAATGTAGCTAAAAATCCCACATCCCCCCACTCCCACCAGGGTTTACAGAGATAGGTGCATTAGAGGTCCACTTTGAATATTTGTCTTGGAAGAGTTCCTGCTTCATTGAAAGTATACAATGTACCTGGTGGCAAAGTTTGGGATTGCAGTTATTTCAAATGAATTTCCCAAACGTATCTTTAGTTTTTATTTGATGTGTGTGTAATCCAGAACAAGAAGTTTTGTCTGCAGGCTCAACCCGTATTAACGGCTATTAATCAATTGGGGGTTGGTGGGGAGGAGTCAAATTTTCTTTTACAGTAGTTTGATGATTCAAAGGTCTTGAATCATGACTTTTGAAGTTGGATGCATTTTCTTAAGTGACAGTGTCTGCAGGTGACTGGTGTCATGTTAGAAAAGGTTGGTGTCTTAATTGCAGTTGAAATACTACCTATGCAGTAACCAAAGAAGACTTGAAAATGTTGAGCTCCCAGTTATCCAGAGAGCTCAACTGGTGGAGTGCTGCACTAGTACGGCAGAGGTTAGGGTTCAAATCCCCTTCAGGCCTAATGTTTCAAATGGTCTTTTGGAGCTGCTTGAGTACTGTTCTTAACTGCAAAGACCAAGACCAAGTCAACCTTCAAATTATAAAATGTTTGTGGAATATGCAGAGAAAATCCTTGAGTCAGACTGATATGGACTGAAACTTCTCTCTGTTCATTTGCCAAGTTGGGAGGTCTGTTTGATGCCCACTACACCAGTCTGACTTGGAAATTAATGAGGAAGGTAAGGCTGGTTTAGTGGTCATCAATTTTGGCTCTTTCCCCCTCCCCTCCCCTGACTACAAAACAAGACACTTGAAAATTTTGCAGCATTTTTGACATAATTTTTATTGCTCTCTTTTAAATATTTTAATAATTGTGTTAAAATAGCTGTTAAAACCAAGATGAAGTGAGCCACTTCAATCACTCATCAATGAAAAGAAGCTTACGTGGTTAAAAATTCTTAGAACAGTGCTAAAACACTTTGGTTGCAACATATGATAATGATAATAATTATTGTTATTGAAAAATAATTACCACATGCAACATTACAATTATT
>BLFN01000376.1:2400538-2403420 GCA_014634225.1 Acropora yongei
GGTTGATGCACAGGCATCATCCATTGAAAAAAACCACCATTCCCTGGACAACTATTTGTAGTAATTATTTATCCACTGAACACAAACCATCCAACCTCATATAATACCTGAGATCAGCCTGTAGAAGACAGAAGTCAATGTAAAATATACTGTGAAAGTCATATCTCTGAACTGCTGAGTAAAGCAGAAGGTTAACCTGATTGTCAATTAAGATCTTCTGTGGGTTATCATGAACTCAGTAAATGACCATGATTAGCTACTAGAGAGCACTGGTAATGAGGAGCTCTTGCTTCAAATCCCATTCAAGCCTGAATTTTTCAGGTCCTTTTTCACTACTGCTGAAATAGCATACACCTGCTTCAAACTTTTGCAGTTCAAACATATGACTTTTTAACATTATATTGTATGTCGATAATAAAGATTGCAGCATAGAAAAAAATGACATCTTACTTTTGACATTGGTGCTGTTGCACTGATAAAAGACTTCTAGTTGACGCCTTACTCTTGCACAACTTTGACCAGGGAATGAAGACTCATTCACAGTAATGAGGCATTTTTTATAGTCCTGGCATTTTGATACAATCTCACCCATGGCATCAAAAGCTGGACATGAAGTTGAACTGGAATAATTATGACATTGTCCACAACTGAAGGGAAATGAGCCTATTTGGTACCAAGCATGGAGTATGTTGATTGTATTCTGATATCTTGAACAATCTAGAGCCAATACTTCTCCATCACAAGCTGTACCACTAAGCACGTCATCTGAGTCTGGAGAGTTGAAATTATAACAAATTTGATCTAATGTGTTTGATGAGCAACACTTTCATTTGCATGAGTGTGTGCACAAGTGTTGAATAAATAATAATAATTATTACAATAAAGAAAAAATAATAATAACTATTATTACTTTGAGATGTAATCTTCAAAACTAAGTGCCTACATGCAATGTGGTTGTAATGAAATGTTGTGTTGGCAAAGTAAAAATACACCCAAATGAAAAACAACTAAAGAAAGTATAATTATTATTGTTTTGGTGAGTGAAGGATGGGTACAGCAGAAGTCTAAAGGTCAACTGATGAAACAGAGGCAATATTTGCAGACATTTATACGATATGATTTTTGAGAACTACCTTTTGTCACAGACAGGAAATAAAGTTGGAATCCTTTATGGCCATGATTAGCAAGGCCAGTGTGGAAGTAGATTCTTGCAACATTCTTGTTGGTTGTTATTAACATTGTTCTATTTTGGTTGCAGTATTTTCCACCAATCACAGGTGATGAATCTGTCAATCCATCTCTAACTTCCACATAATCATTATTGCAGCCTCCAGGATTTGAACCCTGGTAAACATCAAACTGTGTAAACATTAAAGCAATGTTTTTGTCTTTAGAAACCTCAATAAGCCATGTGCAATCCTTATTTCCTGGGTAGCTTCCAGGAAAGCTGAGGCTGTTAACAGATCCAGAGGCAGTTGTAATATAAGTTGAACACTCATCTGAAAAATCAGAACAAAATACCTGTCTTTGCCAAACATTGCTTAACATAAACCAGAGAGAACCCATAATCATATCCCACAAAAAGATTTGGTATCAAATGAGTTGATAAATAGGTCACTGCAAGAAGAATTACCGGGTAAATAATTTTATATCCTTCTCACAATGGATATATGGCCCCTTTTCAATCTGTTTGAAACCAAATTTTTGCATTCCACTTCTCCATCAATGAAACACTGAGCTTATTTTGAGATTAATCCTTGATATTCCATAATACATTACCAGAAAATAAAACCAAAGGTAGACTTCTGGGAAAGAGCTTTTATTAAGCTGTCCCACAGACAGAGACAGTAGCTAAGGACAGCAAAAAGAAAAAAGACAGTGTTCTTGGGCTAAATTACATATCTTTGACAATGAATCATGAATGTTCATGGAAATGTCCTTTCAAGGGACCAACCCTCAACTGGAGCTACGTTAAGGTTTGTAATGCATGTTACAACAAGTTGAGTCTGAAACTCATGACATAGTGAAGTACAATACCCATTTTTTGACCTGCTTACTTATCCTGAACACACATGAAAGCTGATATATAAATAAATGAAGATCAAATAAATGAGAATGGTTAAACTTGACAAACCTGAATAGTCTTTGCAGCCATAGAGTTCGACTCTCAAGCACATTTTATTTTCAAATGTGATAGGATAAATTCTGATATATCTTGCCACAAAAGTATCTCGGAAGTGGTTGTTCTTCACACTGAAAGCATCACTGTTGCCATGAAAAGTCTGGGATTGGAGAAAGAAGACAAAACAAAACCCTTACACTTCTAACACTGAATATTCATTGATAGAAGTGGCCACCATGTTTAGAACCTTTTATCAAAGGAATGAATTCAAACTGAAGATACTACTTACCTGAATGGAACCATCGTTGCCTTTATAAGGGAACCAAGTAGTTCCATCATGGCTGTATTTTATTACAAATGTTTTAACATAGTAACTTCTCCAAAGTGGATACGAGCCATGCACGCCTTGTGTGGCAATACGGGATATGTGTTGGACATTCAGTAGATCAATCTGCAGGAATTCATGATTGACTTCATTTTTATCGCTGCACCACCCACCATCATTGTAATTGAGTCGCCCCTTGAATGCCGTACAGCAACTCTGGTTTGAGCTTAACTGGCTGTCTTGAACTCTCCCATCTTCCAAGCCAAGAGCATTTGAGCAACCTGACAAGACAAGAGCAACTTCAAGGCTGCTGCCTAAGGAAAATTTCAGGGAGCCCTTTGGGCTCCCAAAATTGAAAGGTGGGAGCCCAAGTCATATTTTTAGGAGCCCAAAATTAATTTTAGAATACCAGCCCGGCATTAACCCCCACCCCCC
>BLFN01000376.1:2414531-2417031 GCA_014634225.1 Acropora yongei
AAATTCAATGCGAGCTATTGACAGAACAAAACTTCAATTAAATACGAAATCAAACGCTACTATTGGCTCCGATGTTTCTTTTGTTACCCGTTATCCGTGACATTTCTGGCCCACCGTTCAATACCTCGTGAATCCACGAGATCCACGAGCAAAAAAACCGTATATCGAGTATTTTATTCCAGTAAGGATAAGTGCTATTGTTCATTTATACGTGGAAACTGATTTCCTTTGTTTCCTCTATCCGGCGGAGACAGTCTCGGGCGGATTATGAGATAAGTATTGCTACGATAAATTCCTTGGACTTCTTTCAGAATGGGGTTTTTTACGGCTCCGAGGGATTCCGAACATTCTAAACAGAAGAATATTTATGGCTCTTAAGTTAAAAGGGCGTTTCACGACATATCAGATAAAGTGTAACGCCTTAGCAAGCAGTTACAATATTTATTTGATTGTTGTTGACGTTGAATACTGACTCCTTATTGAGAATGGATAAAAAGGTTAAAATATATTGGTGGACTATAGTTGTTACAATTCTATAGTAAGTTGAAGAGGATTGTTGTGCATTACTGTAATTTGTGGTGCTTGTAGGGAAATTTCGTTTTCAAGTTTATTCAATTCCCTTGCTATATAATAAACTGCGTAGCAAATGCTTCTTTTATAGAAAAGAATATATATTTTTCGTCTCGCTTCATGAACAAAGTATTGGAAACTTTTAAAATTTCCAGGAAATCTTCCATCGCAGGCTAAAATCGGGTCACGTGACACATCTCCGAGGGATTCTTATTTCACCCTGTGAGCATTTCAATCCGGGCAGTGTTTTATGATCGTTTTTCCTTCACTGAAATGATTTTGTATTGACAATATGAATATTTGAAAAATGGAAGCTGTATATCGAGTGTGGGCAATTTGCCACGCTTCAATATAATCGTATATTGTTCTCTTCAGAATAAATACGCTGCTTAGTTAGCTATTACAAATTGCCATTTTTCAATACACCATATTAGAACAGAGCAAACTCTAGCGCAGTGACTTGCATATTACTGATTCCTATCCAAATCACAAAAAAAGGTAAATAAATAATTGAAAACAAAATAAGAAAGACTGTGACCGCAACCATATGCCGTATAATCACATGAAGAGTTGTGGCTAAGGGATGAACCCAGTGTATGTTATAACCAGAACCATAATCGTGAGGCTTACACAATGTGGGTGTCCCTTTGTTGCATCCATTTCTTTCTACCGTGTCGTAAGTATACACCCTTTGCAACAGCTATAGCTGTCGTTGCAGTTCATCCTGCAGGCAAAGCTTCTTTGAGTGGCTACAAGATGTGTCCCCATCCATGGCGTACTTACGTTCTTCGATCATCTCACTACTGATGAAATCTCAAATCTCACTCCTTGCATTAGCAGGGGCGGATCCAGCGGAGGGAGGGATGACTTGGATGACAGGTCACCCCCTCTACTGGGAGCAATCCCCCCGCCCCCTTTTCGCAAAGTAAAGTCTTGCCTGTGATTGATTTTCTGAGTTTTATATTTTCAAAAAGGTCATATATGGCTTTAGAAACGAACTTCACGTTCCCCGAATTGTTTGCCACAAAACTGTCACCCCCTTTTCAAAATCCCGGGTCCTTCCCTGAGTTTACTTATTCACTCCAATCGCGAAAGCGTACGCAATGCTAGAGAAACATATCTCATCACCAGAGGCAACACACTTCAACCTTAAGGTTTAAATAACAAAGACGAAATGTAATATTTATTTTATTTCCATTGTATTATTTTCAAATTTAATCCAACAAAAGAGTCTCTCTTAGTATAATACAACAGAATCTTTTTATTTTAATTGTAAAGGACTGGTTTCCGTAATTATAAGGTACAACTTGTAACGCCCTGGTGAAAAAATACCTGTCTTTTGAAATATCGGGTGAAATATCATAGATATTCCTTTCTCTGTTTGATCAGATTTGCTTTTCTTTTTTTCTTCATTTGAATTTAAAACTTCATTTTTTTGCATGAAAACGAGGCTAATGGTAAATACAATGCAAACAAGTGACCCATTAACTTCGTTTATGTGTCAAAACCACTGATAACTGTATTTTCATGCGCTTCGGAACAATCAAAGCCTATTTGCGCTTGTACCTAACCGAGTTTTGAGAAAATGGAACCATTAGCTCTACTCGTGGGTTCCTGGACTCTAATAGTTTTACACAGGAGCCGATGAGTACGACTGAGCATGCAACTCCGCTATATTCCTGTGACGGCGTTTTCATAGACCGAGCTATTTTTGGATCGAATTTCCCTGAAATAAGACTCCCGTGGGAGTGCCATGACCAGTCACAAGAAATTAATTGACGTCACTGCGTCACTGAACCGGAACTGCTTTTCTTTCACAAAAGAAAAGGTTTGCTAAAAGTAGCTCAGTCTATAAAAATGTCGCGACATAGGCTCAGTATTGGAGTTGCATGCTCCCGCCCATGGGGGCTCCTGTCTTACAGTGACAGTA
>BLFN01000376.1:2434531-2437031 GCA_014634225.1 Acropora yongei
TTTGCTCTCATGTTTTAAACACAAAAACACATTTCTTTTAATGCAAAGCCAAGCCTTTCTGAATCTGATTAGGCCCAAAACTGAGTAGGGTCGTCGGTCTTTTGTTCAAAGATCTGCCATAGCATGGAATGCACTACCAGATAATCTTAAAGTTTCTCCAAATCCACCTACCTTCAAATATCACTTAAAACAATCCAAGCAAACCATCATGAATATTAATTTCGGGAAGGGAGGCAATGTTACACATGACATGAAACCAGATTTTTATTATTACTAAAATTTTTATTGAATTATTTAATTTATTCAACTTATTAATTGTATCATATTTGTATTTTATGTAACTTCAGATTTAATTAGTTTAGGCAGGTCCACATCAGCTGTAAAGTTGCTTAATTTTTAACCTGCATTATCAAATACAGTTATGAATGTATGTATGTAAATATGCATCTAGAAATATAAAAACTTCTTGAATTTGAATAGAATCAATTTAGAGAGCACTCAACTCTGAGATGTAAAAACAAACTCATAGCAACTGCCTTGAAGTTTTTATATCTCATAGCAACCTTAAGTTCGCTTTTAATTGCCAGTGCTTGTAATTTAATGTTCATTCGTTATTGCCTGATGAGTGTGGTCACGCTTTGATCATACGAAACAGCGTTCTAGCAATAGAGCAATGAACTGAAATTTTGCTGCCATTGATCATTATTATGTAGAAATATAAATATGATTCCTCAACACCTACAGAAACCATACAATAATCCTCTTTTCCCTGCAAAGTCTTGCAGCATTGGCACAAAACATTTTTTAGAACATTAACAACATGATTTAAAAAAAAAAAAACTCAAATGCCAGCACTGCCGGAGAAAAGGACAAAATGAATGACTTCCGTCAAATTGATGGCAACGTTTTTTTCATGAACAACGATTAACTAGCAAGGTTTTCAATGAAATAATAATTTGAAGATAATTACTTGCAGTTTATAAACTCGGCTACCAAAAGTCCGCAAGAAGAAACTCGGAAAAGTGGTATGATGATTTAGGACGACAAAAAGCGTACAAGACGTTGAAACTGTTTCTCTTTTAGCATTTTGCTAAACAATTTTAAAAGACTCATCGGAACGAAAAAAGTCATTTTTGATATTTTCTTCGAGTATTATCGAACTTTCTTTCTTGTAAATATACACCTTAAAAATTCACATACGACATTAAAAGCCGAAGAAACCCAAACTAAATTGTATTCCTTTCGTCTCCTTCAGCCATCTAATAACCTTGAAAATGTCTGCCGATTTGCTTAGGAAAATAACTGCTGATTGCCTTAAAAACAAAAGTCTCGAACTGGAGAGGAGCTGCAAGAATTCTAGACATCACAACTCACGTCGAAAATCCATGCTATATGTTATGAACTAGTCCCTGATTTTGTTGTAAAATTAAAGATTTCGACCGCCATTCTTGATTTTCAACGGTTTAATGCCCTTTGACGCATGCGTGACCATTTTTCCAAACCAAAGTGCCTACAAAATGGGGAGAATGGGGGAGAACGCTGACGAGCTGCCATATTTATGATTGATTGGTGAGGAATCGGATGATTGAGTCGTGGCGGCACAAGTCACCCAAACAGGGTGAATGCCCAAATAAATCGGTTAAACACAAACAAGTAAACTTACTTTCACTTCACGTCTTTGTGTCCTTGTACTTGTGTCGATTTCAGGCGTTCTGGGCTAGTTTTGAAATTTGCTCCGAGCCTTAATTTTGACAAGGCGAGAAACAAAAAACCTCTGAAGCCAGTGATCACTCCGCGATCGATGACGAGTTTATCCCCCACATCGGCTTGATTCAGCCTTTTGTCCATTCTCGCGTAAAGATCGATAACAAACGATATAGCATAAAGGCCAAGAGTCCCAAAATAATCTCCACATGGTTAGAGAACAAGCAGTTTTCATGAAGAACCCGTCACTTCCTCCTGTCTAAAGAGGCGTTTTGGATTCGGAGGGTAGCATTATGTAGCATAGGGTAAAGTAGAACCGAACAAAAATCGTGTTTACCGATGTCCTCTCGTGACAGAAATAAACACGCCGGGATATGTAGACGGTCGATATTTCTGTCACGAGAGGACGACGATGACATCAGAGACATCGGAAAACACGATTTTCGGGCGGTTCTACTTCATCCATCGCTATCTACTGATAACCTTACGGTTACCGTTGGAGTTCCGGCTTAGCAGCCTAGCCTGGTTGATAATTTCACTTCTCCCTAGGAGTAGGAGTCTAAGATCAAAAGCAAGATTAGCTAGACTGCTAAGCCACAGAGCTCCAAAGCGCCTCAAATCGACACAAGGTGAAGTAAAATTAAGTTTATTTTATTTATTTTCGTCGCTGTAAACTAGTATAAGCCGATTTTTTCGGCATCTTTTGTTTCTCATATAAACCCTATTAGTCGTTACGTCACGCACCGAACATTCACGTTGGATGAATGTTAGGAGGGAATGGAACGAGAACTCGGGA
>BLFN01000376.1:2457605-2465105 GCA_014634225.1 Acropora yongei
TAAACGCGTGCGGCCACCGTCCGAAATTTATTTTGAACCCTATTATCATTCGTAGGCCCGTGTTAAACACCGTACTTCACATGAGCCTAACTTACTAGGCCCATTAAGTTCATGCGAAGTACGGCGTTTGACCCAATCAAGTTCGACTGATTTTATTTGGATCTGCTGAGGCGTTCTTCACGGCTGGCCAAGCGTGAATAACGCCTAAAAATAAACAAAGATGCTGCCTTCTACTACGACTGTGAGTAGTTGTGGAAATCACGAGCCACTTTGACAAAGTTATGACGCAATTTATCGTTAATTAGAGGACAAACGCAGAGAAACTCACGTCCATTGCAGTCGGGAAGTCCACAAAATATTAATTACGAGAACTGTCACGTTTTTCAAAAGACTGGGAAGGAGTTGTGACGTTGCTAGTGACTGCGTGGCCATACATTTGACAAGATGGCGGACGGTAGCGTTAATGGGAAGCCCATCGAAAAGAATGAACTACTCACAGATGTCCACCGACAATCATCGGAAGAAAAAACGCTTGGAGAATCACAATACCTGGTCAGTTGCTTACGCGGTGTTTTGCATCTCATTTCACCATCCCTTTCAAATGCTGAGTAATTTCTTTCTGTGTTTTTCCGGTCTGTACCTGTGGATAACTTTTCTAACAGGTGCAAGTTGATGTTTTTCTGAATCAGCTATGTAGACGTAGG
The DNA here is from genome assembly GCA_014634225.1 of Acropora yongei. Taxonomy (NCBI): domain Eukaryota; kingdom Metazoa; phylum Cnidaria; class Anthozoa; order Scleractinia; family Acroporidae; genus Acropora; species Acropora yongei. The sequence goes on from BLFN01000376.1 coordinate 2,458,310, forward strand.
CAATTAGATAGCAGGTCATGTTGTTTTCTGATGATGAACCAACCTCTCTGAACCTTTTTGCTATCCTTTTCGTTGCAGAGAATATACGAAGATGTTCTTCATTGTGTCAAGTCGATCTTTGAGTTGCGAACCGGGTGAGTCTGGTCATGCATAAGATTGCATTATTTGGGAAGTTTCTGTCACGTTCTTCTCTCAAAGTAAAGAAATGATAAATCTTTTTACGTTGTTCTCGTAATGAGATGAAAATTGACGTCTTGTATGGCCTTTCTCGGTTAACGGTCATTTCTGCATAACCTTTTTGTTCAATTTCAACGATAAAAATTCGTTTCGCTCCATGGTCAGGGAGAAGAACGAGTCAATTACAGTACACCACAGATTTCTGTTGTGGAATGAAATGCCCTATTATGCGTGGAACGAAAAGAACATTGACTGAAATGACATGAAAAATCCCATTCTCTTGCCACTATGTTTCTTGTTGAAAATATGACTTAAGCCAGGAGGTTTTATTAAGCCAAAAGGTTTGTTGCTAAGCCCGGTTTATTTTCACTGGCAACACAAACAGGTGCACAAAAAGCATACTGTAAACACCCACAGATAAGCCGCCCCTTTTTTTCCAAAAATCATGCCTAGAAATCAGGGTGCGGCTCATCAGTGGGGACATTTGCTTCTGGTGTCCAGTTTTCATCTTCTCATCCAATCTAATGCCTGGTTACTCTTAGCTACAAACGTTCCACTCATGTTCTCGTTGTAAAGGAAAAATCTATGGAAAAACTGTATGTGTCAAATGAAGAAATTCCTGCTGTGAGCAAACGTCAGAAAAAGATCAATCATGTACTGTATGTCAAAGTTGGTAGAAACAATGTTCATTATGTTTAAGTGCAAAATAATTGTGGGTAGGACTTTATTTAGTATTTTCTGTTTCAATATTAATAGTGAGTTTGTGTTCAATGAATGAACAGTTAATGTAGAAGAGTTCTTAGAAGAAGACTCGACTTTGGATTTCTTTTGAGTCATTTGAAATTTTTTTTCCTCCAAAATTTGAGCTGCTAAATTCAGGGTGCGAGTAGTCTGCGGCTGTTTGTGGTATGCAGGTGCAGCAACATGTCGTTGACTTGAGCAAACCTCTTTTGTTCTATAAAAGGCACTGATGTTTGTGCATGTTGTTTGTTATTGCATTTGCTTGAGTTGCTAGTATAAAAAAACAGGCCATAAAGGAACTGTGGGGCTGCATCAGCAAGGTAGTGAAGAATTAATTGAAATGAATTATAGTTTATAAGCTCATTTGCACTTTGTTACATTATCATTTTAGAGAAATAGACAAAAAAAAATAAGACGAAATTTGTCCAGGAATTATAGCTTGGAGACTAAAAAACCAGGAGGTTTTCAAGTTAGTCTCCTGGATTTTGATATTAATTTTAAGAGATATGCAAGAAATCAAACCTTAAAACTTAAAAGAGGGAAGTATTACTGTACTGTAGTACATTTTCTATAAAAGGAACTAAAGTTGACTTTGAGAATGTTGCTCAGATTTAAAGTAGAGGTTTCAGGTTGAACTTAACTTATAGTAAGGTTAAGGTTTCAATTATCACAGCTTTCTAATATTTCAGGATTTTTTTTTAAAAGATGCAAAAGCTGACAGGAGACTTCATTGGAAATTCAACCTTAACATAATTTGGTGTATTGCTTAGCCAAATCACGAAGCTTTAACTCCCAATGTCTCCCTGGTGTTATGATTTTTTCACTAATGAGGTTAGAAAGGGATCCATCATATCGTTTTTGGCAAGACCACATGTTGCTTAACAAGTCACTCTTACATGTTCACTGGGGTGAATCTAGGTCTGCTGTCAATTGTTAATAGAATTGAAAGTGTTGTTTTTATTTGTGCCTTGAAACAACTTGGACCTTAACCATAGGTTAGAGGAAGAGGAATGGAAAATGTATTGTGGTCATAGACAAGGCTATAGCTACTACGGAAAAAGCTTAATGGTTAGCTCATTAATTTAGGGAGCTACTGTATTTTGTACAGTAAACCTTAATAAATGCTAGTCACAAATTAAAGGTGTTTTGACTAATTTGAGGTAGCAAAACTACTTTGTCATCCAGAGAAATAGTTAGCTGGCTACCAGCTCCTAGGGACAAGTCTTTTAGGCACAAAAGCAAGTAAACCATTGTGTTAAATACCACAGAAAACTTCTTTTTTCTTTAACAGACTGAATTTTATTACAAATCAAAATCAAATTAAAAAATTGCCTTTGTGAGTTGCAACATTATTAACCCATTTGTGTGCAGAGTTGTGCCTCTCTGGGTCTTTTTGAGCCACCATTTTCTCAGGATAGATGAACACCAAGACACAATATTTACAGTACATGTACCCATCAAGTTACAGTTATATCAATTTCTCCATGCTGTGTCAGAAGGTGAAACTGTTATGGTTTATTGTTTGATTTATTTGGCAGAGTGTAAAATGTGCTTTTGTTCTTACAGGTCTGAAGAGCAACGTGAAGAAACTTCTCAGGAAGCTGCCGAGTCACCTCAATCGTAAGTTTTTTTACTTTCAGTTCTCTACTCCCAGTCAATGGGATGGGAACATTCCTGTCTGGTTGAATTACATCAGGTTAGATTTTTTTAGAAATGAATGAATTTAGATTTAAAGGTGATGTGACGGTATCACAAGGTGTTCCACTTTCTTCTTGCTGTTGACTTTCACTAAGAATTTTAACTACTTTTCAAGTTGGCAGGGGAATTCTGGAAATTGGTAGGCAAATCTTCTCAGATTATTTCAGAGTTCCCTAAATTTCTTGACTTTATCTATGTTGTGGTTTCAATTTATCCTTGGTTTAAAGTTTTTTTACTTGGTTTCAATTTAATTTGCCATTGTTCCAGATTATGGTAATGAATACACAACAAAAGAAAATAAAAATTGAACCAGTTTTAAAAATGTTGCACCAAAGCTAAATTTAAACAACAACATCTACAACAGAATCACAACACAAGCAAAGACCATTTTCTGGGGTTGTAACTAATAATTATTATTAGCTAGTATTGATTGGCATGAGATTCAATGAACAGAAATTTTAAATGAAATTAGAGCTGAAACCAAAAATTGTTTCTGCCATTCTAGTTCAAATTGTCATCCATCTTTTTTCTCAAGTTGTAAGCTTAAGTGTAACCTTCAAGTTTTCCAAATTAAGAGCCCTGTATGGAATGAAATAAATTATTATTATAATGATCATAGTAATCAAACAGATGGGGGGGTCAGGGATTTTTCCCACATACCAGATGTTTCATAGCTGCCCACTCTCACATTGTTAAAATAATTTTATAGAGTTGGCACTTTAGTCACCATTTCCCCCTTGCCCTGTACATCCCTCATTTTTTCGTGCCAACTTGAAACGTTAGTGATTCGATCTTTCAGACAATACTGATCGTGATAACACTACTACTATAACCATGTAGTAGTAATGAGAATTTTACATTCATATGTAGATGTTGATGTGAAATTTAATTACCAACTTGCCTTACTCTGCACACATTGTTTGCAAAATGTATGCATAATTTATAATACTTTTATGTTTTAGTCATTCAGTTAGTTAATACGTTAGCATATTGTAGTTGAACAAAAATTAAAAACGTGAATGGGTATGTTCTCATTGATTCTCTTTTGAACACATAATTGTATTGACAAGTTTTATCACAAAAGGGACAGCCCATATTTGGTATTTATATCTTTTTTTTTTTTACTGAACAACATCCTGTAGTAAATAGCTTCAGGAAAAATCAGTGATACAGGTGTAACCCCAGACTGATATTAGTTTTTTTAACTGTCCACTTGCTAATGTTTTCCTTTAAAATCCATCAAGGATATTGATTGTATGTTTTAGCACCCAAATTAAACGTGTTAGCACATGTTTTCTCAACACAAAGACAACAAAGCTGTCAGAATGAATTTGTCTTTTGGTTTTAAAAACGTTTCAGGTAAAAGTATTTTCAACCTATAGTTTGATTTCTAATTTCTTTTTGTCTGGAATTCATTAACCTAAAAATCGAAAAGACCAAAACATAAGTAATCAAACTACCATAGCTTGAAATCAATTTTTGACTGGAAATTCATTTTAACCAGTACCACATATGCAATGTAAAATTCTCTTGATACTGATACCTGAATCAAAAGCAACATTCTTGTCAATGGTTTTGATTCCTTAGTAACCAGCTAATTAGTAAAAAAGTTATTACAAATTATTGTTGTGACTCCTCTATAGCTCAGGTTGAAATCATGGTGTCAAATGACATGAATATACGTGATTGAAGAAATGATAAATTATTACTATTTATTTATCGTATATTAAAGCCAAGAAAATGAGTACTAATAATTTATTGTTTATCTACATTCTCATTATTAGTTGAAATATTTTCATTTCAATAAGTAAATTATTAAATATACCCATTTTCAATTTTCCAATGACTTCTAAGTGAGATTCATTAATTTTTGTTACAGGAAAACTGAACTGAGCAAAGTGCTTTGTCAAATATCTGACTTGGTAATTCATGAAAAACCACAAACACAGTAAGTGATTTGGAATATTGCCCAAGGGCGCTCACAGTGTATGTTTCCAGCATATGGACAGATACTTTAGTTATGTGAACTTATTTCTCTTTTTTTAGATTCACCTGTGCTCCAGACAGTTTCACACACACCAATGTGATTGCAGCGACATTGTCATCATACCTCTCCTTGCTTGATGAATCTTGCATTAAGAAACTGTCAGCTTGTATCAAGTCTGACTCTTCACATTGGCTGGCAAAACTGTTTGGGTAAGGCATTATCCTATGATCAAATGATGGGGCAAGAACATTCCACAGCATTATTTTAAGCAAGAAGTAAAGATTCCATGGTCTTATTTTAAGATACCAGACCTGATTGGAGATTAGGAAGTGCATTTAAAATGCACATGGAATGTGAAATTCTTTTCACTGGTTACTGCTTATTTGGGACTGCCACCAATAAAAAATGAAATGTGGAGAGGCCATTTTGGTGTTGTTATATAAATGTCGAAATTTGCCTGTGTCAGCGTGCACAGATTGTAGCAGAGGACCAAGAAGTCAACTCAAAATTAGGTTTGCATTCTGTTGAATGCAATAATCTTGTGCAAATTGTTCAGAAATATATCCTTTGCATGTCTCAATCCAATATCTGCATTTGAAACAAATACAATGACTCATTGTACACTGTACACGTCTTTCCCTTGTCTTCCTCAAAGCAATGGTTATCATATGCTTGACTGTTTTATAGCTGAACTCTCCTGTCCAAATTAGCTGATATTCTTGCAAATTTACGTGTATGGCAGTACACAGTCATAACAAATTTTGTTTTCTGGTAGTTATGAAAATGCATTGTCCTGCTTCCACATGCACCAATGGGATGGGTTGGTTCGAGGTAAGTTTAACTATCCAACATAATTTTGTTCCTTTGTGACTTTTATTACATTAATTACTGGGATTTGACCTGTTAAGTACACTTGTCTGTTAGCTGGAGTATTTCAGGGCGGTTTTTCTGTGTCTTGAGTACGTTTTCACTACTTTATTGTAAAAATGGAAACTTAAAGTGTACATGATATTCATGAATTTATCTAGTTTGCAGACTTGCCTTGAGAGTGAAATATCCAAAATTTGGGACAGAAGGTTTTACAGCTCTCTATACCAGGTATCATCTCATGAGTTTCTATGTTCTAAGGCCCTGTTTATATGGAGAAAAGTTGTCCTGGGTAGAAGGGTCACCGGCCTACCTGAGCTACCCTGGTTGAGCCAACATTTCATACATTTCCTTATAAAACTTGGCGAACCGTTTACATGAGAAAGGAAGAGTTGGCTTGGCAAGAAGGTTGACCCGCCTAGCTGGGTCACCCTTTTGCGATAGTAGGGTCACCCTCCTAGCCAGGCCAACTTTTCTCCATATAAACACTTTGGCTCGCCTAGCCGGGTCAACTCGGTCAAGGAGAGATGATCAGAGCATGCGCGAGCACTGTTGTCATTGCAAAGCTAGCTCTTGACTCGGGCAGAGGGGTCAACTTTTTTCTCATATAAATGCTTGGTAAAGTTGACTCAGCTTGGAGGGTGACCCTCTTGCCCGGGACAACTTTTCTCCATATAAACGAGGGCTAATCTAGACCAGAAGACAAGGTTTCTTTACCATTGATATTCATCCACATGTTATTCCATTCTGTCACCACGTGTACAGTACGTGATAATCACTCTTTGATAAGATTGTCTTGAGCCTTGACACACTTTGAGCAACTGCACTCTATACCTAGCATTGAGTAACCCAAACTGAAGGGTACTTAAACCACAACTTTAACCTTATTCTCGACTGGTAAAAGCTCCTCATGGCATTCCAGTGGGTCTAAAAGTGGTTGACATAAATAATAATTATTAGCTAATACAAGAAACATCTGTGTTGTCTTCCAGAAAGAGTGTATCTTTATGATGCAGTCAGACTTTTATGTACTGAATTTAATCCTAGATACATGTGTTCTTCATTGTTGCAATAAAAATTACTTTTGATTTACAGGCCACCTGTTATTTACATCAGCTCCTCTGCTTGCAATACATTAGGACATTACTTGTGTACACAGGTAAATACAATGTTGCAGCAAATGCTGATTTTATTTCCCTTGTCCATGATGTTCATGCATGTGTTTTATCAACACACTGAGAAGTTGATTTTAGCTTTGTGAATTAATGTAATGTGACTATCACTTGTTTTGCAGCTTGGCTTACCACAGTCTAGTGTTTGCAAAGG
>BLFN01000376.1:2555279-2557779 GCA_014634225.1 Acropora yongei
GTTCTCAGGATCAAACTTCGACAGTTCATAAAAATTCAACAGTTCATTAAAATTTCATTATGTAGTTATAGTTTAAGCTTTAGTTAGTGTTTTTAAGATAATTGATCTCCAAGTAAACCCGGAAATTTAAGCGTCGAAAATAATTATGAGAATAATAATAATAATAATAATAATAATAATAATAATAATAATGATAACAGTACGTTTTTAATAAAGGAAAAAGGGGGTGAAAAGGTCAACAGGATACAATTATATGAAGTGTGAGGTCATGGCAATGTAACAGGGTAAACATAATACCAGCGATTTTTGGCTTATTTGGAACGGTACATAGAAGTGTATTTGGATGGCTGGAAAAGATTGGTACCAAGGAAGATTACTCCCTGCTGCAAAAGGCTTGTTTGCTGGGGACAGCAAGGACCTTGAGATATGTTTTGAACACCTGAGGTCAAGAGATTTGAACTTAAAGCGGTTCTACCAACATCAAATCCATCAAATCATTAATTCTTGATAAAATTCTCCCTTTGGGCTTTTCAGGATTTAATAATAGCTTAGGAAATCAAATCATTTAAAATAATACAAAATGAAAATTATAGTAATATCAAAATATCTTTAATGATTATAGATCAAAAACATCTTAATCCTTCTTAAAAATATTCTTTGCATCAACTCAATGTAACGTAACTGATCCAAATAAGAGACTTCGTATCAAAAACAAACAAATATCTGGAGGAATTTCATGTTATAAAAGGAACTCACCTACTACACTGCAACAAAGCTTGAAAAGCAATCATCTATTTGCGTGACTTTCTTCTTGCTACATTGATTAGGTAAAACAGGAACTTGGGGGGGGGGGATAAGCCATGAACAGTAATGTTTGCGATAATCAATTTCTACCAACCTGAATATTCTCTTGAGTCCTCAGCTTGACTCTAAGACCGACAAAACGGCTGAACAACAGCAATGAAAACAGCAACCTTCTCCCAGCAATGAGGGTACACAGAGCAAATGTTCTGCACGAAAGAAACCCGTGAAACCTGCATTGAAAAAAGGAGGGATCACCTTACAACATTCAGTGGAAGCACCGAATGCACGTATTGCTAGTTGCAAAATACGATTTTGAAACCCTACTGAACCTTTGCTCCTCGATCTTCGCAGACGAACTTTATTGCGCCATGTTGTTGTTCACTCGTCCAACAATCCTGTATTCCATACAGGTAACCCAGCGAACGGTGTTACACTACAGGGACCACAGGATGGGTACTATACTTCTGCAAGAAAGGCTCTTTTTTTTTGCTTTGGAGCACGCAAATCCATATCCATGCGATCTATGCAACTATTTATCGATAGAGGACACTCTTTTGAGCGTCTTAAAAAACTGTTTAGTCACCCAATGCACTCTATAACCCTCCCTCAAGGACTCGGCTTGACTCTGCTAATTTATGAAAGCGTATATGACAAGGAAATGTTTATTTCAATTTTGTCGGTTACATATGTGTAATTAACAGCGTTTGATAATTAAAAATCGTCTCAACCCTTAAAACTTGCTCTCTTTCGCTGAAAATACCTGCGTTTTCGCCCCTCAAAAAGTCCTATACAGTTTTTAGCATGTCTTGAGCGGGGGAAAACACGCACATCATTTTTAAGATTATTTTTCATGTGTTAATCCGTTTGCTACACATACCGAGCTAGCGTGAAAAACAAAAATATTGGTGTCGTGTATACTTATAAACAGTGTGCTGGGGATTATGATTTTGCATTTACTTGTGGCAACTCAGCTTACTTACTGATGCCGCAGTCTTCAAAGCAAACACAAAGACCACTACTCCACAGGCGTGATTGCTGCTGCTGCACGGCCATCGTGGAAGGATGAGTCACAACAACATTAGGGTTGGTTGACTGGAAGGCGGTTGGTCGAACTCCGATTGGTGGTGAATGGGGATAAAAAGGTACTTCCGGTGGCTGGTAAGTAGGGAGCGCAGAGGAGCCTGGTTTCTCTGGCAAGTGATCCACAGGTGGTTCCTGAGGTTCCGTTTTGTTTGAATGCATGATAGAGCTCTAAATTTGAAGGAAAAGGTATCACAACATAGCCAGCAAAGTCAAGTAGTTTCAGCCAAACAATTTACTCACGTCATCAGCGTGCTCCATAATCTTATCGAGGCACGCTGGTGACGCAATGAAACCATTGATATGCATGTATTTAAGATTGCAAAGGGGTTGGAGAAACCAAAATAATATTGTTAAAAGAATCGTGTTGAACGGGAAGAGCAGGGTTAATTCCTGGATTTCTGGTGTGCCGGCGGGTTTTGTAGCTGCGTTTGGACCGCAATAGTGTGATGATGATGGTGGGGGTAGGGGTGAGGGTGTTGTTGACGTGACCGTTTTCTTGGTCTCGAATTTTCTTGCTAACCCATATATTTTCTGACTAGCTCTAGATCTTTTGCATATGACGGTTATATGTTCGGTGAAAATGCGTTGATAGCCTATGTTTACGCCAAGAATT
>BLFN01000376.1:2581983-2589483 GCA_014634225.1 Acropora yongei
ATTCCGGTAATAAGACATATTTCCTCTTCCTATTTCAAGTTAGATTTATAACTACGATTGTAGCTTATTTATCCACGATGATTTTGCGAATCTGTGATCTCAACCTTTCAATTTCCGATCAATGGCTACAGACAATGCATTAATGTGTTGCTAGGCAACCTTGACTTTCCTTTGATATCAAGAGACATGCTTGGTGGTTCGTTTGGCGGGGTAACTTCGGCTTGTGGTTTAGGGGTGTAAACTGTGGTGAGAAACGCTTTCTTCGCTGTCTTTATCAGGTAAGCTCAGAACTGTTTAAAATTCTATTCTAGAGATATAATGTCAATGCTAAATTCACATCTCCTAGTTTGTGCCGTCGAAAGAGAGAGTAACGACAAAGGCATTTCGTGGCTATTAAAGATGTTATTTGCAACTTATAAACGGTTTACCTACGGCTTTGTTTATAACGTCTGCACTGTCCAAGTTCTATATGGCCCTTTAGTGCGATTTTGGTACATTAGTGAATGATCTGTCTCTCTAGGTGACCTACAATGATCTGGGGTATAAAAGGGAAAAAAAAATGAAAGAAATGCTTGCTACTCTTAAAGTGGCAAAACAAACAGTGGACATATTCATTGTGGACGACTTAAGAGTAATTATTGCTCGAAGATCATGAAAAACAAGTATATAAGAAATACCCTTCTGTCTCTTGTTCTTGGGGAGCAAAATATAAGTCGAATTCTATTTTGAAAACAGTTGTGTTGTTGGTGACAGATGTGCTACCAAAATTGTAGAATTTTTATCCATCCATGCATGTTTTCGTTAAACAGTCAGTAGACGACAGTGGGACAAATAATGTGCCACCACAACCCTTTTGGCCTGATATCTTTCCGTCATATTGTTATTTCAGTCTTTTCTTCCTATAATTTCTTGGTGTTAGGCTATTCTTGTGGTTCTCACCAACATTTCGTGGCAATTTTTTTGTTTTAATTATGCAGGAAATTCGGATTGACTTTCGCAAGTTCATTTTTAATTGAAGTTTTTTTTTTTCGATTCTTGTTTATTTTGACCACCAGGTGTTGATTGTTTACCCGTTACCTTAGAAACAGTGAAAGAGATTCCTTTGCGAAAAATGTCTAAAACTCAGAGATCCAAAGGGTGTTTTCTCTCCTTTCTCACTGTTTGTTTATAGTGTTATTGGTTTTTAGTCTGGACGTAATACCTTGCTTGCCTTATGATACATTCCGGAAGCGTCGTATTTGACCAACTAACCGTGTAACTCTTGATTTCAAAACCACGTCAAATCGCCGTCCATTTAATTGTGCGTTGAACTTTTCTGTGCGTTGTCATCTTGGTTTTGTGGTATTTCCAATTGCATTTCTCTAGGGCGAAAAGAAATAATAGGTAGTCATTTCATCAATATTATTGTATTGTTAATTCTCAACAGGATGTCATTTTTCTACACAATTCCTACACATTACCAAGTTGAGTGAGACTTTTGGCAGCGCCATCAAGTCTTACATTTCAGCCTTCTGTTTATCTGTCCGATTGCAAATTGCATACACATTGCTTTTAGTTAGTAGTTTGTCGACCCTGTGCGGAACCAAACATCCAGTTAGAATATTTTAATTTCAGTGATATTTAGAAAGAGATGATACACCGCAGAAACGTTTTTTCAAAATAAACATTTCTGGAATATAAAGCCATTTGCACAGAAATGTTTCCAGCTTGTCAACGTTGGAGCCGTTGAAGAAGAAAGCGAAGAAGCTTACAAAATCACCGCCCCACAGAACTGCAGCTTAAATATGTTTGCATTAATTAATGAAATTTCATTTGAGCGAATCGCTTATCATACATGAAGATAATGACCAGCTTCCAGTTGGCTTGATAGCTCAACTGGTGGATCACAACACCGGTATCGGAGGTGTCAGGGTTTGAGTCTCGTTCAGACCTGAATATTTCAGCCCTTTCATTCGCAACTGCTCAAGCAGCATAAGATAACTGCGGAGATCATTAACATTAGAAATTAAATGTGTTTTGTTTGTTTTTTCACCTCTGTCAGATTTTTGGTATTCAATCCCAAAATGACTCAAGTGTCAACAATTCAACCGGGACCGAACTCTGGCGCCCAACCGAACACCGAGAATTGGGGAAGTGGTTTATTTTCCTGTTGTGATGACGTTCCTGGCTGTGAGTTAATGTATTTTATGTGTGTGTACGTGTATGCGCGTTTTTAAAGCGCGAGATATTGGAATTGTTGCAGTCTCAAGCTCACAGGCTAAACAAAAACGCCCCAAACCCTACAAACTCCTAAACTGCAGTGACTCGTTCCTTCATCCATTGCCCAGCCAAACGAGCCAACACTTCTTTTCCTTCGATTGTGGCCCTTTATTCAGCCCCTTAGCTTTGGAAGTCGCTTTCCCAGCATCCTTGATGTGACGTCTACAAAATCTTCGAAGCGCCTCAAATAGACGCTTAGTGTATGGCACCTCAAGCGGAACGCCTTTTTTTCGATGGGACGTGACTTACGGTTTTGTTGCGTTCGACGTAGGAGAACGCTTTCTATTTTTGCCTTTTTTTTTCGAAGTTTCTCGCGTGGTTTTTGTCTTCGATGCCATTTGATTTCAAGGTTTCGATTGACTGACTGGCTGGCGTTTCGGAGGCCATAATGACCTCAGGGACCTCGTCCTGCGGCACGCTTGTTTTATATGAGTGGTCGATCGAAATGTTCCTCGCCCAATTGTTGACAGTGCCTTCAGCCAATTTGATTGACACCAATTATAAAAGCACGAGGAAATGGTTTCGTGTTTTTTTTGTGGGAAGGAGATTCTGCATTTCGATCAAATGCACTACCTTGACGTTTGATAATGTCTAGTTATAGCTAGAAGTAGAAGTGAATGGCGTCAAAGCGAAATCGTTTTTTGCTCAAAAGCCAGATGGAATTCCGGGTCAAGTTTGATGAAAATGGTTTCTTCAAGCCTACAACGTAGCGGAAAAGAACTCTGATCGACATTCTACTGTACACGAGTCCCTCTTGATGCTTGAGTCACATTTTATGCACAGTGGGATATGATGAACAAACTTTGATTTCGTGTTATATGAACCTAATTCAATATCCTCTCTCTCTCCTTCTCCCTCTTATAGGCCTCTTTGGTGCTCTCTGTCCTTATTTTCTTCTCTGTAGCATCTCCAATCGGTTGGGTGAAGGATATCTTTTTCCCTGCTGTTGCGGAAATGTTGCGCCTTTGGCCCTCAGAGCCAAAGTTAGATACGAAAATAACATTCAGGTGAGTACAGTGATATCACGTACGTGCTTCTTGTTCGCTTGAGTGACTGCTGTCAGGCAAAGAAGCCTAGATACAATAATCCCAAAAAATGACGTGAAAATCGAGCCAAAATGTTCGCCAAAACCTTTCTTGAAATATCTGCTGTCATCAAGACAAATTCCCTAAAACGCCAAAGGATTGTGTGCATTGTGTGCAGAAATCATTGTATTTTTCAACATTAAATATGCAGATTTGTATCATTCATCAGGAGTCCCGTTTATCTTGAAACTGACTTCGTCTTTTTAAGTTTAGTTCCCTAGTGTCGGCTTATCCAGCTTGTACATTTGCTCCCACTCCATACCAAGTGATTTTGCACTATGGAAGAGGTTATTTGAAATTCCAGCTCATGCCCGTGGCTATGTGTGCATAAAGCTTACAATTTTCTCGAAATTTTTATGTGATCCAAACCTGGACAATTGGTTTTGTTCATACCCACTTTACCATCATGTTCGGAGCTCTTTCATCGCAGTTTCATAGAGAGGTTTTCTAATGACTCTTGAAAAATCAATACGAAGTTGATTACTCCTACCAATTACAACAGGGGCAAACGGTGCGGTAAATCAGTCAGAATTCTTATCAATTACCTGTAACTCAAGTTGCTCAAAGCGCGGGAAAAATCGTACGTACAAAGTGCGATTGATTTTGGTCATTGGTCAAAAACTAGCGCGAGATTTTTAAGCCAATCACGAAGCGTAGCAACCACAATCGCGTTATCCCTTTCGACAGGCATTTGAAAACTATTCTAACGAACGGTATTTTTTTTAGGGATCACTGTGCAACGATGCGCTTGTAGCAATGTGTTTTAGTGGTTGCGCCCTGTGTCAGATGGATCGCGAGTTGAAAGCCGCTGGAAAATAACCGACCTCATATCAACTAACCGATGCACAGATTTGAGTGAAATACTTAATTGCTATTTTTTTTATCCTTGCCTACTATAAGTAAGAATATTAATGTTGTCATGTGATAAACAAATTTAACTTAATTGATAATTAAGCCGGTTTCTGTGTTGTTTAACCGTTTTCCGTTTACTTTTTGGTTGGTTTGATGTGGGTTTGATTAATTAAGCAACGTTTTCAACCAGATACGAATTTGTTTAAATCGGAAGAAAACGTTAAATATCTTCGGCTGTCGATCACTTTCGCGGGCTTTTTAAAACTGAGTGTTGTAGGGCTCCAGTTGCTTTGACAACGCCTATTCCCTTGGCGTTGGAGTTGACGCGTTTTCAAACAAAAAAAACTGAAAAGCGTTTCATTTGGAAGCTGCTTACTTCCACTTTGACCTTGACCTACTGCGGATGAAACACTCGGTCCCAGTGAAACACGACGTAGTTTTTCGAGAAATTTTTTTTTATATGTGTTAGGCTGAGTGCTGTCAAGTTTTGGGGCTAACATATGACACATTGTAGAAACAAGTACTCGCCCTTTTTGTTAACCTTATTTCTCTTTTGTCAGGGTCTCTCTTCTTCCCCTTCCCTTGGAGCAGGGAAGAGAAGAAGAGAGGCTCTGGGAACGAGGTTGTTCCTTTGTAGGAGACCAAGATAACATGACCAATTATATACCGGTAATCATTAAGTTTCGTTCAGTCGTTTGTGAGAAATGTTGTTTACAATATTGTCCGCTTAACTTGTTCAGGAATGAGCTTGCAGTCTAGATCTCTTCATGCTTTTGATCAAAAATGTTTCTTTAATTAAGCCAGCTTTTTAGTGTAAGGAATTTATGCTGCTATATCAAGAAATATAGAAGATTCAGCCAATAAATTTAGCGAAAGGAATCAATTTGAGCGTTCTGCATTAGTCACTTGCTTGAAGTGTCCTCGCAATTTTGAAAAACAAGCTGGCTATGGTATTGTTTACCACTTATCATCGAAAACTCGCTGAACTTTCACGTGGTCAAGTATGAGAGATGTCCCTTGTTCAAGTGACGCGTGACGTGCCAATTAAAGTACAATGGACCAATTTCGATACATTAAAATTCAGCCTAAGACTTCAATACGAGGCTCATGGGAATAAACCCCACGAACTCTGTAGTTATTCCCATGAGCCTCGTTCTGAGTGTCACGCAACTCTCGCCTAACGTTGTGTGACCCATCTGAGAGAGGTATCGTATCAAATTTTCGAAGAAACTGTGCTGCGCATTAATGCGGATGAATGATAAAGGAAAATTCAAAATGGCGCACAAGAATTTAAATGCGAACAAAACGTTTCGAGGGTACTCTTCATCAGTGGTTTGAAAGCAACTGAGAATGCTCGTGAACCTAACGCTCAAATAAAAACAAAAGTAGCAACGTTTACAGCGCGCGCTGACTTTGCATGGAACCAAAGTCCACATTGAGACCACCAGGGTGTAGGGAGCAGTGTCTTAAGATCATCCTGGCCTTAAAACTACGTCTGTCTGTGGCATCTCTGAAACCTGAACGGATTACAGTAACCACCATGTCCTGAGTTGTGTGCCGCGGCGAAGCAAAATGGCGTCCAACAGGAAGATCGGAGTTTGGTAGCCTTGTGGAGCGTCCACCAGTTTCTCCGACATAGATCTTGTGACATATGTGGTATTTGATAGCATAAACCATATTCTTGGTGACACAGGTGTATTTCGATGTAAAAGTGATACATCCACCTGGAGTATCGATAAATGTGGAGGTGTTGGTGTGGAGGCAGTTGTTGCAGCGAGACCGGCCACAGGGAAACGTGCCGCAGTCCTCATCAGCTGTAGTCGGGTTGGGGAGGGTACTTCTGACTAGATAGTCACGCAAGTTCTGATCACGTCGATAAGCATACGGCATGCGCCGGGGTTGAAAAGTAGCTGCAGTGTCGGAATCATCCCGCCGGAGGTGAAAACTTCTTGAGATGATATTTTTGAGGGGTTGGGTCTTTGGATGGTATCTTAAAACCAGGGGGATGTTGGAGTGCTCAATGGAAGGGATGTCTTCAACTGGTTCTGAAGTGATGATTGCCACACGTGGTCTGGGTAAAATACGAGTGCGTACTCGTGTTTTGTGGGTAATCACGGTCTCTGAAGTAATTAGCCATTTCTTTGCTCTTTACATCAAAGTCAACAATGTCAGTGCAGATGCGACGTAAACATAGAGACTGATTGTAAGGGGTGGAATTCTTAGAATGAATGGGATGCGAGGATGCACAGTTAAGATAGGCACGAGTGTGAGTGGATTTTTAGGGTATGCTGGTTAAGACGGTCAGAAGATGGCTTAAAACAAGGTCGAGAAAAGGTAGTTCCTAATCAGAAATGGACTAGGTGAACTTAACGCTTGGATGAAAGTCATTCACGAAGGTTGCAAATTCTCAGTTCGATCGCATCCCTGCTACCGGAAAAAAAGCCCCGGTAATATCGTAAATGTATCGCTTTTACAGGTCGGGTTTGGCTCCTGTGTACTCAGTGATCAAAAGTTTCCTCCTTTCTATGACACACTAAAAGACAGGCATAATTGGGCCCAAGTCGGCTTCCCACTGCAACTCCTCCGATTTGATTATAGTTGGGTTCCTTGGGTTGGGCTAGTGGTGAGAGCACTTGCCTTCCACCAATGTGGCCCGGGTTCGATTTCCGCACCCGGTGTCATATGTGGATTGAGTTTGTTGGTCCTCTACTCTGTCATGAGAGGTTTTTCCACGGGAACTCCGGTTTTCCCCCTCATCAAAAACCAACATTTGATTTGATTTGATTTGTGAATAATAATTGTAAAATAGTGATTTGGGCAATGTTGATTTGATTTCGTCTAGAATTGTAAAGCGCATTTGATCATGTTCAAATGCTAATTTGTGCTATAGAAATATTAAACATTATTATTATTATTTATTATAGTACTTTCCATTGAAAGAGAAAGTATTCAAGTATTCTAGTTCAGCGAGGCGGAAAAGTGTGTGAGTGGGCGGTTGAAGGACTGCTCTCATGTTTAGGAAGAGTTGAAATGCTAGAGGACCATCCCTGTTGGGGATGGTGGTGTATAAAGACATCCACAGTGAAAGTAAAATTATCTTCACCAGAAAAATGAACGGACTCGGTAATGTAGAGCATGTGTTAAGTGTCTATTACGAAGTTTGGTAGGCTTATAACCAGTGCAGTGGTAATGGCATCTAAGTAGGGAGCTATTAGTTTTGTTGGGCAGTTGCAGGTGGAGACAATACTGAGGCCTTTCAGGGTTTCCGGGTTTGTGGATTTTGGTCTAAAGAGTTCAAATGTGC
>BLFN01000376.1:2781254-2783754 GCA_014634225.1 Acropora yongei
TGAAACAACATGGCGGATTTCGTGATAAGACTTTCATCACTGAACAGTGGAAGGGAACCCAGTTTCAACCGATCCGATAAGAGGAAAAGCAAGAACGTTGAACCTTTCATTTGACCCCAGAGCTCTCAATCTTGGAAAAAATATTAACATGGTAGGTTAAAGTCTTAATATTTTAATGTTCGTTGAGTTCAGAGGTGAAGAGTGGTATTTGAAATTGTCATTACATTAATATTGTTTATAGCTGGGCTTTGGATAAAATTTTCAACTCGGGTTTTCTTTTTGTATATGCTCGAGTTTTCTTTTTGTATATGAAAGCATTTTTACGACAACAGATTTTGAAGTTACCTTTCATACATCCAGTCATCAGCGTGTGCGCCAACAGTGTCATGGCTGAAAGCAAAGGTTAAAGTACAGTTAGACCTCGCACACATTGTCTTCGGTTTACACTCGTTTAAACGGCGATAACTTTCTTTTTTTTTGGCGTCGCACAGTTTACACGGGTTCGATTTCTGGTTTCGATTTTTTCTTTTTCCGGCCCTATTTTGCAACTGCTTAGTTGCTAACTGAACTGCAGGTATTGACTTTCAATAACAGTACAAGCGTATGACTCTCATATGTTCTTTACTCAGTACACTTGATTCATGTTTGTTGAAAGGGGAAGGTGGTAGCACCTGATGAATGCGTTTCTTGGGTCAAACGCAGGATTTATTAAACAACGTCACGGACTGTAGGCTATGGAACTGTCTGAAATGCGAAATTGTAAACGCCGCTTTTTTTCTCTCTCTCCATTAAAATTACTGTATTTTGAACAAAGAGGTGAGACTGAATTCTCACATTCACGATAGTAAATTTCTCAAAGAATAGATGAAGCGTGCAGATGGCTTTGTCGAATTCACGCTGACCCTTCTCCGAAATTTGTAAAAACGGCAGAAATGATGATGAGTTTCTCGTTAAGTATTTTTCCGTTTACGTAAGTCAGTATGAATAACAATTTGGCCAAATCTCATCGAAATCAGGTTAATCTTGATGCGTGGGTCATGGGGGAGGCCAAACCCGGACGCGTTCCTACGGGAGCCCTTATCTTTTGCCCCAAGAGGCTTTTGTGGAGAGGACAACTGACCTTGTAGTGTACAGTAGATTGTCCATTTGTTGGTCTGGTGAATTTGCAACACAGCTGCATGTTGAGGTAAAGGGACAAAACGTATCACAATATTGCAAACTAGTTTTTGTCACTGATAAAGGCGAGTCTTTAATCGGACAAAAGGCGTGTATTGATAACTGATAGATTTAACGTAAGCGAGAAATCATAGATTGTTTACGTACATTCCGATTTCAGTAAGTGTCACGAAACCTCCCCAAGTCCAACATCACTTGTGGTGGCGAGAAATAAGTGGGCGTTAACTGTCTCTCAAACTGACATTTACTGATGTGTTCGGTCATTAAGAATTAACCCAGATCCAACTCTAAGTTAGTAAAACTTTTATGTAGGGAAGCTCACCTCGCATATAGTGGATTGTTGCTCTCAATGATACTACCGTTACTGAAACAAATGTTCAAAGTATTCGAAGTTATCCGACATGAAAATTAATTGAAATTACGAGTGTGTCATCAAAATGTATAACCGAATTATACATGCTTTTTCGGTAATGTGATCATCGGCCATATTGATTTTTGGGAAAGAGATGAGTTCTCAATATGACCGTCGTGAGGTTACGTGAAAACTTTCCATGGTATCATTTGATTGGGTCATGCAGCAACCGAAAACAGTTGCGAAAGAACAGAAAAAATTAAGTACTGTTGCACGGCAAAAACTTGTCATGTTGTATTGTGTACGGCTGTCACCAAAGGGAAAACACCGGTTCCCGTCAGTTAAGCCCTGTTGGACGGGGTTGATATCTGGATGGGTGACCATCTAGATAAAATACCCAGTGCTGTATTCCTTGGGAAGTCAAGCTGGCGTAGTGGACATCAATCACGCCTTCCACCTCTACTACAAATGTTGTATGTGGATTGAGTTTCAGTCGATCTCAACCTGACTTCGAGGGTTTCTTCCGGGCACTCCGGTTTCCTCCCTCCTCAAAATTGACTCCTAGTTTATTCCAATTCGATCGGATGCAGGACCTCCCTGGAAACGACTTTCGAGTGAGTGGAGCTTCCTGGGTAAATATCATTTATTATTATTATTATTATTATTATTATTATTATTATTATTATTATTACGTGAAAGTATCAATTTGTCATGGGCATTTGGAAATTCACTGCCGGCTTACCTTCTTACGTATAACGGATTGTTAGTGTCGTTTATTCCAGGCGATCCCGGTCTCTTAACGCTGTCCCTATCGGAAACAGTTATTGGAAAAAAGTCATACTTAAGTCTAAATTTTGAATCCGTTTTTTTGCATCCCACGATTTACAGATGACGTAGATCTTCGTGGACTTTGCATTCAGGCTTCCAAGACTCGCTGATTAAACCTAACAGCGTAGCCGTAGCGTGACAGTT
>BLFN01000376.1:2788754-2791254 GCA_014634225.1 Acropora yongei
TCAAGTTGCTTGAAATGGATTGCTTCACAATGTCTATCGCCGCCTTGTGTTATATTTATTATGAAACTTCGATGGCCGAGGAACAAGAGTCTCTTTGAGGTTTAAGATGTTTCCCAATTTGTAACATTGCGCTTTAAAAAAAAAACCCTCTTGTGAAGTAACTACTGTGGTGCGCAAAATTCCGAGACTATCGACAATCTCCTTACACCCGTTCTTATGGATCTGATTTTCACCGGGGGCCATATTTCGATTTGTTATGTCTATTTTGTGTTACTTTGAAAGGGTTTCGTTGCCTTGACGACATAGGAGATTCGGGTAGCTCCGGTGTGGTTCGTCGAGATGCCAACCCAATTGACATGCACATGTTAACGTGAAATCCAGGCCGGTCTAGCTGAGTAACCCGTTAAGGGCTTCCACAGTCAATGAAAGTTCTTGGCATCAAATGGTTCACCAGTAAAAAATAGTCACTATTGACTCGGCACAGCATGTCTCGCCCAGACCTTTGGGCCTGGAACACTGTTTCCTGTGTTAATGGCACAGTTATGCCCACCAACGCACTTCCGGTTTTCCGACCTGTCTTTTCAGACCTAGTCTGCTTGTTTTTTGCGATACATAACTCTGAGATTATGCAGCTATTTCTTTTTTGGAAAATGCATTCGTAAAACATCTCTTTACGGCTGCCCCTCATTTATCTCCGTCATACTGAAAACAGACACTGAAACGTTGACGATCAGAGTAAAATTCTGTGCTGTCGTTAAGTAGGGCAAAGGAGCATATAATATACTAGTTTGAACGTGTAAATACTTCACAGACAAACCTCTGAACTTGAAAAGCCACTGGCATTAGACTGGTAGGCGCAAAACAGTGTCAAGTCAATTAATTTCGACGGGACATATGAACTACATACTCGACTAAACTAAATTGCTCGGTCAGATTCTCTGTTCAGTTAGGTCCTTACTCACGGACCACCTCCTTTTGGTAAAATCTCCGCCGTAATTTCGCTTAGTACTCACTGACTCAAAATACGTATTAAAAAAAAGAAACAAACCTACCGGTTTACGTCCACTGGTCCGTCGACAGAAATTCTTGTAGATATCGCTAAGAAACGTTTTATCCCCTTTGGGCACCTTCTTTTTACTCGTTACAGTACTGTTTTGGTTCATAATAAAAGGCTTCATTCACTTGCTTTGTCGCACTTGAAATTTTTTTCACGTGATCCTTGAGTGTTAAGATCACGAGAAGCGAGTCAAATCCGTTTGGTTTCTGCTTTTCCTTTGTAGATAATAATCGGTCGTTATTCTATACTGGGATCTGAGTTTTACGCAAGTACAAGTTGACACCTTTTCCTCACACTGCAGGTTGCGTGATTAGGTTTTTCAAGAACTCATTTCCTTTTTTGGCAGTGATTGATTAACGCCAAAGGTTACTTTAATTTATTTTCGGCTTCTCTATGTTTATCCAATTAAACACTCCTTCCCTTGTCGTATTTTGCAAGGAAATAGGGCTATGTATAGTCTCTTTATGACGTTAAGAGCAGATCTAGAGCGTCTCATTACGAGTCAGGAAAAGATTACGGGCGTAAAATTGCTATCTAGTTTCAACGACGTTATTTTTTGAGAGAGAAGTTTTTTCCCTGAGGCCCGCCTAAAGGACGTAGATTTGATTCTACTTTGTTTCTTAACAGTGACAGCGAAAAAAAAAAAGCTGAACGTTATCCTCAAGCTGTTCTTGTTGTAGTCATCGTTTTCCATTTTCTGTTGCCGTAGAATTTTAAACTAACTAGAGAATGACATCACTTATTTCGAAACGTGAGAAATTCTTGCTAGCAGCTTCCTCTATCCACATTTCGACTCATTATATCTCGAAGTGATTGAGCATTAGTCACCCTCGAGAAGTGAATCATGCGGTTAGAGTTAGATAACATCGGGTGAAGTAGAATCGAAAGAAAATCGTGTTTCCCTATATCTCAGACGTCCTCTCGCCGTGACAGAAATTTAATATGACGGAATACAGGGAACGGTCGATCAAGTTCTCGAAGGGATGCTCTCTCTGCTATTACTTTGCGATTTATCGACAAGTACTTCTCTTTGTTTGCAGCATGAACCATATTCCGTCATATTTGTTTTTGAGATATCAATTAAATTGAGTTTGAATGGTTTTCTTTTCCAAATGTTGAGACGAGTGTTGTTGAGATCACTTCGTGCGTACATACTAAAACAATTATTGTTTTCAATCTCGGTGAGTGGCAGAATATTTACCTCGATTTCGAAGAGTAATTGTTCAATAGTAAACCTGTACCTGCTTAAAAGAACAACACATTAGAGCGGAAAATGGAGAGAAAATGCCTGAGAGGGAAAACTATCATTTATTAAAGTTATTACTTAATTCTGCCAATTGTGCTGATTTCAAATCTTATCTTGCGTTTGTAGATAGAGGGAAAACATTTGGTAAAATATTTCATAGAGGATACTAGTTTTACGTGCCATTCGGCATCAGCTGG
>BLFN01000376.1:2801254-2803754 GCA_014634225.1 Acropora yongei
AATGAAGAAAGGGAGATTTTACAAGGGCTCAAGCGAGAAAACAGCACGAAAACGCGAATCGTTTTCTCTCCCGCGCGGACACGGGCACGGGCACCTAGGGACTCGCACCTTCTTCAGCCCAGGAAACTAAATCTTCTTAAGAAAACAAAACCAACAACTAACCCTTCATAAACCGGATTGTAGGACTCAGCCTCCATTATACAAGTCGTTGCAGAAATCTCGTCCATACTATAATATAAGCAAAGCAGTAGTGTTTTTAGCAGAAGGCGTGTACTGGAGAGCATATATTGAAAAAACGAGAATGTAACGAGGTTTGAAATTTAAATACAAAAGAGAATTACACCTGATCAAACTGTGAAAGGAATTTGTATACATGTTGTAGAGCAACAACCTAGGCGAAGTCATTCCCACATTTAATCCAGTCTTAAGTCGTCTTCTTATTCGTACTCTTGTTCTTGCAGACTGTTATTCATACATACTCCTTATGTTTACATTCTTATTTATAACTTGGTGGTACCCTCGTTTTGTCTATCAATTGGACTTTGGATTTCGGCAAAATTGTACTAGAAGTGATACACTCAAGGAGGACCTCCTATCATAGACATACAAAAAAAAGTAATAATAATACTGGACTCGACCAACTTAAGAGGGACCACCATGCACGTAGCGAGTACGACTAAATTCATCCAAACACACAGTATATTGCTTTATAAAATATTTCGAAAGGCACTGCCTTTCTCCATCATGGTTTTTCAAATAGTAGTTTCCGAAAGCTCCAATTTGTAACACCCTTGTGAAGAAATCGAGCCTACACTGAACTGGAATGAATTGAAAATAGAATAATTAACGAAAATAGTCTTGGAATATGAACACTCGTGAATCCGCACACAAATTCGTTTCTTTACCCTAATTTAGTAATTATCCAATTTTATCACACCGGATGTGGTTTCAGTATGTAAAGGAAATACTGAGACCAGTTTTGACATCATTGCCAGAACCTTGATTGTAGTCTTAATGACGAATGGCTTTTGTCGAGAGAACAACGATTTTTAGAGATAAAGAGCCGTACGGAATACCAGGCCTTGTAACACAGAAGGATTCAGCCACTAAATTTTTTACAACCCTGATTAAAAAACGCAGTGCGTGCCCTTCGAAGAATTGGATAAAACAATAGACATATTCCCTTTTCTGTTTGGGCAGTCACTTTTTTCTCATATGTATTTAGAAATTTACCGCTGATCAGGTCCTTTACCAGGATCCGATACTTCTTTTTTGTTACCTTTGGTTGACAAATAAAGAAGCCTAAGCCGTATATCACACTGTGATAAAACACGGCGGGCATTTGAGAACACGAAGGAAATCTAGAAAACGAGCCAGCGACTCGTGTTTTCTATTTTTCTAAAGTGTGTTTTACAAGGATTTTTACTGTGTGTCTTCCATACCTTAAGTAACACTCTTCACGCCATCTCTGTGGATCATTTGCGGACACCAACCGAAAAGCAGTCTTGAACAGTTAATTTCCGGCTGGTCGCCCCAAAATTTGGACTAAAGCATAATATCATCCTCAACCAATCGCATGGCATTTTTAACCTAGATATCATGACCTCGCGAATACACGAAGGAACATTGGCGGCCCAAAAGAGAAGTACAGTTTTGCAGCTTGGACCATATTTTGGTATTTGTGGAAGAATTGGGCGGACCAAAATAATGCGGCAGCAATGAGTTTAGATGAAGAAGATAGCTTGGAGGATTTGAGGATTTACCATTGACGAATTGAGGTGAGCGAGTCAATAGTTTGCAGCGATTATTTACTCCCAGTGTCGCGTCAAACCTCTCGATACCAAGTCAACTTAAAAATAGGCTCACCTTTCGTAAATAACGTTACTGTTGTCTTGTCCGGCTTCAACACTACAATAAGCATGAAATATTCATTCAAACAAGAATGAAACGCAGCACATGTATTTATAAGGCACTGAATCTCAAAGCGTTTCAGGACTTTTAGGGTAATGTTTTTATTTTTGTCATGTGACTTTTGCATTCTTATTAACACCTTTTGTGCAATTTCCCCTTGGGTCTGGCTGTCAAGTAAAAAGTGGGGGCAAATGATGAAACAAACTTCAAGAGGTTTTGACGAAAGTCATCCTGACGTTTGCTCTCGGGAACGTCAGTCACAATCTCGTTTGGTTCTTTGGTATAAGCCTCTTGCGTGTTTTTTAAGTAACGCAATCTTCGAAAAGGAAAGATTGCGTGACGAGCCAAAACAGGCAGTCGCCTCAGATTCATCTTTTGTCATTGTTGTGCAGCTACTAATGAAGTTTAATTTTGAAAGGATCCTAGCGGAACAAAGTTAAGCTGGAAAACCTGCAGAGAATAAATTATTGTAACGCTGTTTCAATAGCTAATGCAGTATGAAGTTGCCGAGTTAGTGTTATTAAATTGCCTTTAAATAATTCAAATCTTTAACCCTGTCAACCATCAGTTTTCCCCTCAATTACAAATT
>BLFN01000376.1:3081069-3086069 GCA_014634225.1 Acropora yongei
TGCAAAAATCACAATATTCGTCAACATCCTCACAAATTTTACATCTTTGTGATTTTTATTGTGAAAGTCTTTTCCCCTCGCTGGTTATTTCTCTGTTTATTCAGTATTCATTTTATCATGTTTTTGAGAAAGAGAAAAGGATTAAAAAAAATAGCAAAATGGCAGCAAGATTGAAACAATTTCAGGCCTGAACGGGAACAGTTAAGCTATCAGGCCGAGTTGAGCACCCAGTCGGCCTGATCAGCTCAACTGGTAGAGCAATGCGCTAGCAAGGCGGGGGGGTTTGAGTCCCGCTAACAACTGCTAAGATTATTTACACCGCTGAAAAAGAATACTCATCTCGAAAGTGTACTCTAGACTTAAAAGAGAGAGGACTTCGATGTGTGATCACAATCTCACGAGAAATTTCTCGAGAGCCAATCTTCAGCGGCAGAATCAAGGTGCGACAATCACATTATTTTTTGCAATGTCTTCTGCAGAAACCTGTCAGTGAATGAAACATCCTCATAAAATACCTCCTTTTCGTCATACCTGTTTCCGTCGTGAAGTATGCCTCAGAACCTGAACATGACATCAATATTTTAATATTGATTAGAAGTATAAGAGGAAAAAACAATTTGGAACGAAGAAGGTTCATGTCCACCACATTGAAAACCATTTTCCCCGTGGCATTTGACACCGTTTTTAGAACCTGACTATATACCTGATATGTCAATTATTTCGTGGTGAAAGAAGAATATAGGGACATGAATTAATAATGATCGTCGAAAACAATGTAAGTTTGACATTGGCAGCTTGAACCGCAAAGTAGTTCGCAATCTAACCTAATCTATTTGCTAACTTTTTTCATTATGAAGTTGTCATCTTTTCTATTTTATAGTCCTCCCGCGTGATTCTTTGAAAATGTTGGCACCGTTTAATTAGCACATCTTTGGTGCTGATCGCTGTAATTGTGCGGAGTTTTCATTAGCTATTATCTCAGCTATTCTCGCCCCTTTACTTAACAAGTTGTCAAAACACGGCCACAAGGGATTACAGTTGCTTACCTAGTCAATTGAATTATTCATGTTTTTGAAGGGGCAAACAAAAATTCTCATTTTATGACAAAACAGCTGCCAGAAAAAAAAAACTTGCAGGACGCCTAAAGTATAATAACCAGATTTCTTCAGTCAGTTTCTAAGCTTGACGTTTTTCCTTCTAGTTCATTTGAAAGTTACAAGCAGCAGCAAACTGAACGAAACATCACTTGAAAACAAATATTTGTTCATTGACAAGCAAAATGAGAGGTAATGGTTTTTTCATCGTGCGTGAGCACCGAGTTCAGAACAACATTAAAAGAATTAAATGGCAGTAAACTTTAAATAAACATTTGCGCGCGGGTTATTTCGTCATTTTTTCGATTGCTATCATAGTCAACGAAATCAGCTGCTTTCAAATAGGTGAAACGCAAGTAATAATCTTCAATTTGTCCAAAGGAATTGAAATACGACTGACTAATATCTGCTTTGAGACCCACATTTGTTCGCAAATATAGGTGCTAATTGCATGGCACGGAATTGTTCTCGGGGAACGGTTTCGAGACAATAGATTTGATGTTGTTTACAATATGCTTATGCCCATGGTTATCGTTAGTAAAGATTTAGAGTTTGGGTTATCAGAAGTGGTAAAACAATGACCTGTGCCTATTAGTTTGAACTTGTGGATTTGGTGCTATGCCCAGACTCGCAAGAATGGCCAGCCGCCGCAGGCAAAGCCGCCTTCTGTCTGAATCGCTTGACAATTCTAAAGGAAGATATAATACTTACAAGCGCCAGTTGAAATGAGACATTTCCGAAATTTCTGACTGCTATCACCCACAAAAGCGAGTAGTGGTTTTGGCGCTCGCTGATTGGCTAGCTCGGAGGTAATTATCCAATTATATTCACCTCCGAGCATCGAGCGGCGCGCGAAACTAAAAAATCGATAATTTTTTTCGTTTGTTATCACAGATAAAGTAGTTTTTGGCGCTATTATTTTAACTTGTATGGTATATACTAAAACAGTTGTTCACCTCGGTATAGCGTCGGTTTTCCACACAAACCCTTTCCTACGAACTACGAAATTGCAATATGAAGTTATTTAAGTAAGAAGAAATTCTAACCTTTTTTAACTGCACGGTTAAAGTAATGGCCTTAAGCTAATTCGATTTCTAAATATTATAAAGTGTCACACTTATCTACACACTAAATATGATAATAAAATGTAACTAAAGGCTCATTGTCCGTGAAGGCAGTGGTTATTTACCTCCATCTCAGTGAATAATTGTGATATATTTGTTATATTTAACAATCATTCACTGAGGTGGTTCAGTGAGATGAATAATGGTGGGTCGAGTCGAGTCGCGAAGAGGGGACGTAAAAATCCACCACTTTTACCGTTTTATTGTTTTAGTATATGTCATACAAGGTGAAAAAACAACGCCAAAAACTTCTTTATCTGTGACAATAAACTGAAAATGATCGATTTTTAGAGTGTAATTGGATAATTACCTCCGAGCTAGCCAATCAGCGAGCTCCAAAACACAACTCGCTTTTGTGGGTGATAGCAGTCAGAAATTTCGAAAATGTCTCATTCCAACTGGCGCTTGTAAGCTTGTAAGTATTATATCTTCCTTTAGAATTGTCAATGATTCAAACAGAAGGCGGCTTTTCCCGCGGCGGCTAACCATTTTTGTGAGTTTGCGCAGAGCACCAAATCCGCAAGTATAAAATACAAGCTAGTCACAGGCCATTGTTTACAAGGGCGAAGCCAGAGGGGGTCCTGAGGTGTGCGTGAGCCCCCCTTTTGCAAGCCTTTTTTAGCTAAACAACCTACAACAGGTGGCGAAAATGCCGTGACGATATCTTGGCCATAGTTAAAAAGTCCCTGCTTTGACAAAGTGGGACCCCCCCTTTGAAAAATCCTGGCTACGCCCCTGGTTTACCACTTCTGGAATGACCCAAACTCTTTACCAATGCTTGGAGGTGAATGTAATTGGATATGCGGTGGCTTTGCTCTTCGCAAAGAAATTTTCTTTGTAAGATCGAAGTAAACACAGATCGTATTCGCATTAAATATCAATGCAGTTTTCGAGGTTACCCAGGCAGTTAACAGCAACAGCTATCAGTCTCCAGCAGAAGGCAATAAGTTTTTCATGCGAATTCACGATGTAAAATGAAAACGACCTTCAATATACACAGACGCATGTGCATCGAAAGTGAAAAATGAAGTAAATATGAACGAAAACAAATGAAATAAGTTATAAACAATGGAACACTACCAGGAAGAAATGAAGGTGACGTTTTAATCGTGTATTGTTCACGGAGGTAAAAAATCGCTCATCTTACCATAACTCTAAAAGATCCTTGCGCCAACAAGTTTGCTATCACAGATAATATGAGCACCTTCATGCTTCTATACCAAAAAAGCGACGTAAGAAGATTTTATTTCAGCAACTTAGTTCTACAGTGCACGTTCATAAATGAACGTTTATTCGTTAAATATCGGGGACACCTGAAATTTAACAACGCCGGTGAGAAATCTTAGGCTAATATCGTCTAGGTGTACATAAATTTCTCAGGAGAACCCCTCTTTTGTCTTTTCATAATTTATGCGTACATGCGCGCGTATAGAACATGGAACAATTCCCTTGAGCATCATTACGTGGTCTGTATTAGAAAAACAAACTTTAAAA
Source organism: Acropora yongei (assembly GCA_014634225.1). NCBI lineage: Eukaryota > Metazoa > Cnidaria > Anthozoa > Scleractinia > Acroporidae > Acropora > Acropora yongei. Next base: position 3,084,782 of record BLFN01000376.1, read on the forward strand.
GCTGAAGAGATTTGTCAGAAATCGATCGGTAATGAAATCTTCGAGTATACAACCTCCGCAATCATAAAGAATGTGCCAAATCAGAAGAATTTTGGACACTGCTGCCTATTTTTAGAGCAAAAATGCGCCTGCCCATGTGATATGTGCGTAGATTAGTGTTACTAATAAAAGCAGGTTTAACATTCACCCCCTCCCCCCCCACTCCCCATCCTGCCTCCGTTCACCGCGCTGAACCGGGTCTTACTAGGGAGTTTAAGAAATGACGACAGCAACGGCGATGACAACTCAACAAATCAATGATTTGATTGGTTGAATGCGAAAAAATAATCGTGCTGCACGTGCGGCACGAACTTAAGAACAATCCCGTGCCGTCATCTACAAAACAACAGTGTGAAATTACGAAATTTGTGGTTATGAACACAACATTAGCATACAACTGAAAATCTTTATCCACTTTATTTAATTTACCGGCGCAAGTACCAGTGTGGTTTTAGCCTACTTTGCCAACGTTGTAGAATGCGAACAAGACGGGACAATCGCAAATTAGTCACAACTCGGCAAATGTTTATTTTTAAGTGCCGTTTTCCTTGTCGTTGCCGTAGTCATTGCTAAAGCTCCCTATTGTTTTCTGCTGCCATCGTAGCTGTTGCTGTGATCCTTGCTTATTTTTCTCATCGCTCGTTTTCTTTTGTTCTTCCAGACTGATTATATTGAATAAACCCCGCTTATTAGCAATTGTCTTAGAGACTATGGGAACATTAGAACTAATAAACCCTAGGGGAATAAGACTTAAGAACAATCCCATGCCGTCCTCTACAAAGCAACACTGTGAAATTACGAAATTTGTGGTTATGAACACAACATTAGCATACAACTGAAAATCTTTATCCACTTTATTTAATTTACCGGCGCAAGTACCAGTCTAGTTTTAGCGTACTTTGCCAACATTATAGAATGCGAACGAGACGGGACAATCGCAAATTAGTCACAACTGGGCAAATGTTTATTTTTAAGTGACGTTTTCCTTGTCGTTGCCGCAGTCATTGCTAAAGCTCCCTATTGTTTTCTGCTGCCATCGTAGCTGTTGCTGTGATCCTCGCTTATTTTTCTCATCGCTCGTTTTCTTCTGTTCTTCCAGACTGATTATATTGAATAAACCCCGCTAATTAGCAATTGTCTTTCAGACTATGGGACCATTAGAACTAACAAACCCCTAGGGGAACATTTTTGCCCTAGAGGAACATCGCAAAAATAGCACACCCTAGTAGCACACCCACATGCATCGCGT
>BLFN01000376.1:3170063-3172563 GCA_014634225.1 Acropora yongei
TATTAATACCATAAAGACTTGCAGGTAAGCCAAACTTTTTTTGGCTTTTGTCGTTAGAATGTCAGACAATCAGCAGGTACAACTGCATGTTTGTTTACTCTAAAGCAAAAATACACCCACTGGTTCTTGCCTAGATTGCAGTAAAGATAGGATGAAGGATAGGGTAATTAATTCTGTCAATTGGCTGTGCCTGACAAACGTACACAAGGTGGAATGCACCAAACCCAGATGGAAACTGACAAGCAGGATACCACAGCAATAATATTGCTATTGCATGCTTGGTTACCATGAAAGCAAGTTGATGATTCATTGAAAGCATGTAACTAAACCTGTGACCTGTAGCAAAATTATAATTAAGATGAATATGATTAATGCAGTGGTTGATGATAGAACAACAAACAAACAAAGAACAGAGGCTACATCAGAAGTTTGTTTGCAGATCCACAAGACAGATAAAAGTTACAATCAATTTGTTAGTTAAATAATTTTCATTTGTGTAATTTTGACCTGGCAGGAGCAAATTCTGACCGGAACAGATCTAAATTTATTGGTGCAAGAAATGAAGAAGGCACAGGACATATTGGAAAAGGTCGAAGAAATGAAAAGTGGAGTGATTGGCAATACAAGAATATCTATGCAATCAAGCATTGACACAGCTGTCAGTTCTGTAAGTTTTCAGTTATTAATCTGTTTTTCCCTTATTATACTATCATGTTGTAATACCCTACGGGGATGCGGCTCAGAGGACAAACCTCACAGAGGCATTATATCAGACCCTGGGAAAAGGTTTAAAAAGTTGGCAGACACAGTGCAGATTTGATCTTGATTTATGAAAATTAGGTGCACTTAATTATGAAGTATTAGCTACCTGAGTATTGTTGCTAAAAATAATGCTAAATTGTGGTCATGGTCGACTGTACACCACAGTTACTTTAGAAAGTGAACCCTTCACCTGGCAGATACTGTAAGGCAACTTTTTGCACCAAGCCTTCTTCCTCTATTATATATGTCTATTTCATTATTATATATGTCAATTTCAGATTCCATCAACACTGGAATTGATGACACTCACACAAGATGACAGGCAGATTTTAGAGCCAGACAGTTCTCCACTTGTGGTAGAACATCCGTCTTTCCCAGCAAGAACATCTGTTGATTGGCTAAAACAGCATGGACTTAAGGGTACTTCACAGCAAAAACTTACTGTTTTTTTGCAATTTCCTCTATTTACTTCACACCTAGTAAAACTTTCAAGCACTGATTTGAGCACTTGTGTTCAGAAATGTGGCTACAGTAATAATAATAATATAATAATAATAATAATATTATATTATTATTATATTATAATGTTATAATTATTATTATATTATATATAATAATAATAATAATAATATATTATTATTATTATAATAATAATAATAATTAGATGCAGAAAAGCATCCCCAAACATAATGCTAGTCAACTGTGAAGCTCTCATTAATTTTGCAAGTTTACTATAAGCTATAAAAAGAACCCTGATATCTCAGAAGCAGCTTGAATTATTACAGTGAGACCAAAAGTTGATCTTTTCTTCCATTCATCTCTCTAAGTTGGTAAAGCAGACAGGCAATGCTTTCGTAGTTGCTGTTTGATTCGCTCCTATGGTTGAAGGTGCTACTTATTTTGAAGATTAGCCCACCAGGGATCGCAGTTGTAAGAATTTATTTGCACCAGAGTGAACACGGTTCGTTGCTTCCTTGGTTACATCGTTGGCAAAATTTGTGTTTTCTTAAAGGCTGGATCACTTGATTTGCTATCTTGATGCTTACGTTTACGACAGTTGACAACTAGCTTTGAATGTTGATAAATAATAAATTGTCCCTTTTAAAACATAAGTCACATGACCTATTTTTCCCGCCTTGCGTAGTCAAGGCGATTTCGCAATTTCAAACGATAATGAATTCTAATTCTTTGCTACACATGAGTGAACATGCAAATCGCTGTTCATTTGATTAAAAAAAGTTCGTTGTTAAGAATTCTTACTAAGAAGAGTTCTTTGTAAGAAGAAATCTTAATAACCAACCTTCTGGACACAGCTGTTGTTCCAAGGTTGGTCAGTGCTAGCTAGCAGATAAACTACTATTCATTGGATAAATACTATGATCAATACCTATTGAGTTATACAGTGGATAGTGATTTATCCAATGGAAAGAGCTATCCTTCCTTTGAACAACTGTGGTTGATTTTTATGATGGCATGATGTCTAGAACCACAATGTCCTCACGTCGTATTCAAGTTAATTGTGTACATTCTATTCTTCTTCATAGCCAAGGGACTCAACCTTTACCAAAAGCTTGCACCAAATTCGTTCTCATATGTGGATGGATACATTTCAGCTATTAACAGAAATGTGCACTCCTTGGTGCATGAGAGAGTAAGAAGAATTATTTCTTTTGTTGAATTAATTTTACTTATTACAAAGGTATTAATCAATTATTGAATTATTCTTTCTTTATTCTCT
>BLFN01000376.1:3230063-3232563 GCA_014634225.1 Acropora yongei
CGCCAGTGACTGCAACAAGCTTGGTATCATTGTAGGCCAACATTTCTCTTTTATACTGGTTTCTTAAATGTTGCTGGGATTGTCAGATGCGCTTTTTATGAAGCTTCTGTTAAAATGATCATTCTCAGTTCCAATTCCTTTTTTCCTCTTTTTAACTGTGTGAATGAAGGTATTGTCATCTAATTGGGTTAAATTTTCAACTAAAGAATTGTTGAACTCTATTTTTGTATTGCAAAGAAGGTTAGAATCACAAATAGTTTACTTCCACTTTGTATTGAAATGTAAATTCAATTAGCATTCACCTCATGTACATCAATAATATAAAAGCTTGCATTTCGTTATCTGTGTGGAATCAAGTAAAGAAGTAAAGGACCTGTCGACCGTCATAGAAGCGTCACTTTATGTACACATTTCATGTTTATATGATATAGGGAATGGTATTGTTACTTTATACATGACTGCAAAAATCACAAGATGAAGTTGTATATATTTATGGTTACCCCTCGTTGGTCAGAAGGAAAAATGCATGGATTTGTTCCCTTGAGCACAATAAATTTTTATTCCGTGTTTGATTTCCATCAATTTTGCATAATGACAAAGAGAAGTAATGGAATTACATAGAGGTTGAAGTTCAAGTACAAAAATAGGATCTTGATAATTATTGCTTGAGCAGCCAAGGGTATCTTTTCATAATTATCTTCTCCACTTGTATTGACAAAGATGTTTATGATTTAGTGAGCCTACTCTTTTTTTGCCAAACTGAACTTTCTCTACATGTAGATAATAGTGTAAAATATTTATTATGAAGGTCATTGTTTGCTTGAAATTTTTTAGGTGTCATTTTCCTTTGAGAAGCAAAGTTTGTTTTAACAAAATAATGTGTTCAAAACACGTCAATTAATGAATCCCCAAAGGCTAAGCATTAATTAGCAGTTACAGGAGTTGAGGAGCCATACCAGAAACTACCAGAAAAAAACCCCAGCCTTTGAACCCAGATATTTTAGATTTAGAATCAACAGGTGCGCATACTTTGGAAGAATTCAGCGGCTTTTCAACGAAAGTCAAAGCCATTACTTTTTAGTAATTTGAAGATCACAGTTAATATTATTATTATTATTAGTGGTATTAGTGGTATTAGTGGTAGTAGTAGCAGTAGTATTAATATTACTATTATTGGTGACCTTTAGATTGGAGAACAAGTATGGCTTTGATTGTAAAGTTTCTGTTCTGAGCAGGGGGACACTGACTAAAATAATTATGGCTTTTTTACCCCGGGGGTATGTAATTAAGTGGAAATTGATGATGGTAATGAAATCATACAGCGCATTTTCTATTTTACATGATTATGTTTGAGTGCGCTTTATAAGCAATCAATCTATAGGTGAGATTGGACATCAGCATATACAGGCACTGCTGGTAGCGGACATCAGTCCATTACTGATCTCACCCAGCACGTGAATGAATAAAATGAAACCTGACCACAACAACAGGAGCTCCATGCCCTACTCTTTTCATGAATAGTGTGTGGGTTCTTTTACGTCCCACTGGGTTTTGTGAACAGTGAACAATTGTGAGACAGGGCCTGTGGTTTAAAGACCTCATCCGAGAAGACTTTAAACCACAGCACTTTCTCCTCAGTTATTAAATTTTAAGGCATTGACTGTTTGTTCAGCTGGAGTCAAACTCACATTCTCCCACATGGCAGGCCCTATGCTCAACCAACTCAACCACCGGCGCGTGATCAAATTGTAGTTCAACAACATGTAGTGGCACTGCAGCCATTCTCTTTCCCCAAATCATTATTATTAAAGGATCTGCAGCTCCTGTTCCAAGGCTATCTAATTTTTGTAAAGCATGCCTATGTCCTCATTTAGTTATACAACTCTTCATTCATTTACTGTGCTGAATTCAGTTCAACTATCAGTATTTGCAGCATAGCGCACTATTAATCAGTCACACTGGGAAAACTTTGTTTTGTAAATAAATTTATGTAAAGGAATTCGTTAAAGAAAAAAAAAAGTGATATCTTGTTGCCCACTGTTATTATTCAGTTTGTATTCATGTGGAGTGAAATCAAATTTGCTTTTTTTTTGTTTCATCAGGTGTTGGATTCTTTCTTCATTGTTCTGTCAGACAGTGGCGATGTTTTCTTTGTGTCAGAGAATGTGTATCGTTATCTTGGTTATACTCAGGTACAGCTTCTTTTTTCTGCCAAACTTATAATATGTATACATTAGATGACCATCGAAGAGACAAATAATTGAATAATATTTTCTTTCTTTTAAACATTAATGATGGTTGCATAAAATGCTTTCAAAGAAGCCTGTGCCTTTAGGCTTCTGGGATAGCTTTACCAGATTCTTTCTCATATCATAAATTATTGTACCCACAAGAACGAAATTTTTAGCTGTATCTCACAAGGTGAGATGACATGCTCAAGAGTGCAGTAGCTTATAAATTATTTATAAGCTGCTGGCAGCCCTCTCCTATAGTACCGGTT
>BLFN01000376.1:3280466-3282966 GCA_014634225.1 Acropora yongei
TTTAGCTTCAGTTTTTGGCCTGAAGAAATGGGATTATTGGAACTGGATGGAAGCACTCGCCCGTCGACTTCTGAATGACAAGTAAGTTACAACTTACAATCGAATAATAAGATTCAAGTGGGGAATCGATTGACCAAGCTTTGGACTTCTTTTCTTTTAGCAGGCAAAGGCTGGCGTACGTACATGGGATCACATTTGTCAAATCCTTCAATAAGGTAGGACAAATCAGATAAAAATGTTGGAAAATGATGTCATGTGGTAGCTATAATGAGTGTTTTCAAGCCCTTATCTTAGTTTGGCCAGGCAAAAGTGTTCTGAACACTAAGCAGAATGGGAATCAACCGATATCAGATTTAAAAGAATTAAATCAACGTTTTTTATAGGGGTGGGAGAGGGGAAGAATCAAATTATATTAAAACCTCGCGGAGATTTGACGAGAACCAACGAAATCCATCCTGATTATTTGGTCGAGTCCGCGAAGCCCCAGGAACCCTGTGCTCACGGTGAAAGGGTGAGTGCTGTCACCCCTGCGCTAAACCTGCTCCTGACTGGAGAGGGCTGACTACTTTATTAACAGTGCCCGACAAGAAAAACCTGTCATGATTCCCCTTTCATACCAAAATTCAAGAATCAAGCGAAAGAACTGTGAAAAAAATTTCAAATCTGCTGATATGCTACGGAAAAGTTATTTTTAATTCACGGTATTAACTTGAAACCCGCTGTATCTGCAGATCAATTCACTCCAGGGTTATGGCCGTCAATTCATCCGCTTTTCCCTGATGAAAAGGCTTCTTCCGTACACGATTCAAAGTCTGATTGCAAACCCATCTGTTGCCAAGGTATATTTGTGCAGTTCCAAGGATAATTATGACTGAAATTTGTGATTCGTGATTCTTTGCTTCCTTCGTCAATTTTCAATTGTTCATTCATTGATGGATATATTTTAATGTACTTTTTTTGAGTTGAGCTTAGCACGGGATTGATTGTCTGAGTTTTGACTTAGGATGCTTACTTTTGGTCAGTACTGGCCGACCGGATCAGTCAATCCTCAACTAGAACGCGTCAGATCTGCCCAACTGTAAGAACCTTTTCCTCCAGCCATACTAACCCTGCTCCCAGAGGATGACCAGTTAGGTCCTAGGTCGGTTTGGAAAGTACTGACGCGTTTGATCGACCCATCCTGCCAACGAGCTCCGAGTCTGACAAATGGCAAGGGCTCTTGGCTTACCTGTTGAAAAAAGGCGTTTAAATAGAATTAACATTCTATTTGTACTGCAAGTTCTAAAGCCAAACTTAAAGAACGAACAAGATATGAACCACAAGCTAAGGTTCACGTGATCACCCAAATTAGAGCGTTATTTAAACAGCAGTGAACGAAGACCTGAAAAATTCAGGCCTGAAGGGGATTACCTCATCAAACCTCAAGAGTAGGAACCTTTTTTAAACGAATTGCATAAATACACAGGAATGGGAGACCTACACCTCTTTCATAAATGGCGGCGTATTTTGTTATTCTTTGTGTTTGTGTTAATTAGACCTACTGGCCTCACTTTGATTTAAGCATTCTTTTGAATTTTGCCCATGGCAGCGAGGCTATTAAGGCTTATTAGCATTAAAACAAAAGAATATCAAATTTGATCGCCATTACGAAAGAGGTCTATATTAACCCAAGACATATGCTTTGTTGATAACTCGGAAACTCACATTTTCCATTTCGATTTTATAGTACTGGTACGATGACACCTCTGTTTTCCGCAACAAAGCTATGAAAGGTTAGAAAGAAGAATTTTTCGTTTAGTATCGATTAATGACGTGAGGTCTTAAGTTGTAATGTAATGTAATGTAACGTAATGTAATGTAATGTTGCGAGTGAGAGGACAAACATACGTGTCCCCTTTACATTGCTTTTTTGCGGTGGGCCTTGGAGGTCAGCATAAAGTTGTCCTCTCATTATTCTTCTAACTGTTTTCGTTTATTCTTCGCGCATGGGAGCCGCGAGCGACAGGGGAGAAGAAGAAGTAGCGGCACATCCCTGCGCGTTTCTAGCGCGCGAACCCATTTACTTTGCTCTGCTTACCCCGCGTGCCTCTTCCAAGCACAAGGGAAACTCAACTTTATTCTAACTTAAATAAAAGCCTTTTAAATGCTCAAACGGCTAGATTGAGTGAGAACGCATAACAAATTAACGCATCTACGTGATACTCGATTTATGTAAAAGCGCGCACGTTTAGGAAGCAAGCGTGTCGACACGCCTTCAAGTTGACATGAGCACTGTAGAACTGGAACGTGAAATGTAATATATGTAATGTGCATCATGTATAACATTTGTGGATTTCACTTTCTGCAGAAACTTTCATGGACATTTTGAAAGAATTGGGCAAACACGTGTTTGATTTGGATTTGAAGGTATTTTAGTATCTTTGCTTCATTACTCTTCTTGAAGATTCATTTCTGCTCAGCGACAGTGACCTAACGTCGAGTCGTTTTCTTCTTTCAGAAT
>BLFN01000376.1:3326358-3328858 GCA_014634225.1 Acropora yongei
TGTGCAGTACAAATACCCTAATATGGTCGAATTAGAAAAGAATCCAGACTATTCCACGCGCTTTGCCGTCGTCATCTGATTTTTCCATCCTTTTGCTAAATCACCCAGTTCCACAATTGAAGGCTGACATTGAAGGGGCTGGTAGCAACTTTAATAAGAGCGATAATCCTGTTGATGAAAGCTTAAATGGATATAAGACCGCAAAGCATGGTGATTTTCAACCTACCTCAACTCTGGCAACAGTTTGCATCTTTTCAATAACATCCGCTTTCTCGTCAGCCGGGAAGATGTTCGGAACATCACCAGTGTTTAGGATCATGTTGATGTCTTCAACGAATGACTCTTCTTTGATTTGATTATCACTGAACAGAAATACTGTGGCTTTTCCATCCACACCCGCTTTGATCAGCATCTATAAGAAAGATTTATCAGTACAGGTGGACATGTGACTTGGGCAAAACGGTCACTTTTCCTTACAAATGAAGGACAGTTCCTTACAGTTAAACGACGCAACAGTTGAATGCAGAACCAGCGAAGACAAATCCAGTTAGTGGCTGGTTGTCATCACAGTGCTGGAACCCGAAGAAACGATGGGCTCTTTTAGGCTAAGTGAGCGATCAAAATTAACTTATTCTACTCCCTACCTCGGGTTCAAATGTGGACGTAAAGAAGGGGATCAGATCTCGAAAATCGCCCTTACCTTGCACCTTAACCGACGACACCAATTCTTTTCTGGTGAAATATACTTAACGCTTGGTTCATAATCATAACGCGCGTCCGTCGAATTGCGGATAAGCGCAGGAGGTGGTTAAGCACGAAAGAAGCTTAAGATTCGCCGCACGCGGCGATAGCCTTGTGCGACTGTTGCATCTGTGCTTAGAAACTTCCCAAGTGCATCCATAACTCGACAGACGCGTGCTAATCATGAACCGATTGTTTTATAATATCGACATTGTTTTATCAAATTTTAGTTTCTCCAAACCCAGTGAAAGCTTACAGACATGCATTTCAATGACTTCATTGCGGCATCAGCGTGCGTCCATTAGAATATGGAAGAAGCTGATGACGTAAGCAAATTGCTTGGATGAAGCTGCGTGACTTTGCTAGCTTTGTTATACATTTACTTATAAACTACCTTTTTGACATCTTCTCTCCATTCATTTTTGGTGTAGTTTCGTGTGATTTCAATCTGGAATAAATCGTAGTCGGCCATAAACGTTGCCAAACGAGTGGCGCTCTGTCGGCCGCTTCCACCGATACCTAAACACAAAAGTACAAATTGTTACTTTGTTTGCTTGTTTTGCATCACCACGCGCGCTTGGTTAACCGGCTTACCAACAAGAAGGGCATGTCCGTTGTCCTGCTTCAACACGCGCGCAACACGCGAGATGTGTTCGATGGCAAACTTGAACATGACAAGTGACATAGGTGTCTTGCTCATCTGATTGAATTCATCAAGATATCTAATAACGAGAAGAAAACGATCAAAAACGGATCAAAACAAGCACAGTAACGCACAAGCCACTCGAGCCCACATGCACAGAAACTACCGAGAATTCTGAAAAAGGTTTTTCACTTCCCCATCGATATGATACCACGGTTTCCTGAGAGACTAAACATTCCTTTTCTTTCTAAGCTAAAAGACAATTGAGAATAGTTCTTCTCTCCTTTGGATGTTAGTCCACCGCCGAGGAAATGAGGAAAAGGGGCACATCGTTTTTCTCAGTAACTACAAGACTTACCCTTCCATCTGCTGAGTCAATTGTGATAGATCCGTGACCTCATCGTAAATTCTTTCCGGGCTGTCAGGAGTCATGTAATCACCAAAAAACAAACTCCTGGAAGAAACACAAAGCGATAAAACTGTCAGTAAGGAGAAAGAATCATCTCAAATTTAAGTTTCGACGTTTAAAGGCCATTAAACCATGACAAACTTTAAGAGAATCTTCCTCCTTTTTGGTTACCTAGCTGTAAAGACCTACGATCTTTTTTTCTTTGTTTCGTTTTCTCGTGCTATGGTTTGGTTCAGTACTGTTTAACGTCTCTTAGCTCTCTTTTGTTTTCTTTGCTTTTTGTCATTTATGAGTTTGACAGGTTCCTACACCAAAGATGAGTCTGTCTTTTTTGCGCTTTCTTCGCGTTTCCTTTTCTCTCTTAGATTCCTTTTGACCGCAACTGGACGCCTAACTGCGTGAACTGGGAGTTCTGTCATTCCGATGTTACACTTGTTTGCCTTTCGTGTTTTTTTTCTTCTTTTTTTCATAACTTTTACGCATTAAGACAAGCTATGAAATTTCCTCGATGTAAGGCCGCTGCGTTTAGATGCATAAGCCGTAGAGGAAAGACGGCGATCTGTGACTTAAAGAGTAATAACGCAGCCCATTTTTCAACTCAGACGTTCCACACGAAGCACAAGTGATAACCTGATATGATCGTCCTTGAGCTTCTGTCCTGTGGGCACCACGTGATCCAAGAGGCTGTCCATGTCTTTTTTGAACTC
>BLFN01000376.1:3358858-3361358 GCA_014634225.1 Acropora yongei
GATCTGTTGGATTCTTGTAGTTTGCAATACTGTTGATGAAGAGCTCATTTATCAGACAATAACAAAGAGAATCTCTCAAAAGCTCAGACAGCAAACAAATACACTTATTTCTAAAAAGCACACAATCTGGTGCTACAAAGTCTAGGTGTAAACCATCTCTTGTTAACTTTAGGGCTGATTTTTGTCTTGATTTAATATTTTAGGGTTAGGTTAATGACATTGACGTTTTTGTCTCTTGGAGGATTATGGTTAGTAGGATACCATAGGACCTTTATTGTGTGTATTTCTTGCTTCTTGCTAGAAGGGATGATGAAGTTGACAAAAACTACCAGCAGATGTGTCCAGGATTGCAAGTGCCCGTAATTACACTGTAGAGGCATGCCAATTTCAACAGGCATCAAACAGTGTCCCCTCACTTTGCCGCAGCTTCAATGTTGCTTTTGATGAAGAATACAGGCAATAAATGTCATGAAGTGTTCCGCAAACTATGTATATGTTGCAGATCTTTTTATTCCTTAGGTCAATTTGTTTCCATACAAGGTCAATTTGTCTCAACCTACTAGATCAACTTGTTTCAACCTAGATCAGTTTGGGGCTGGTAAAACACACAGGTCACAGGCTACAAGGCACAGGCCATTGTTTTACCAAATGAATACAGAAATAATCCTAACTGTTTACAGATTATTGACCTGGTTCGGAAATGTCAATTAACCTGAAGGTTCAATCTGACCAGCAACACATGCATATGCCAAAGGAAGACAAAAGCAGTAACCTAACACTAACCCAAGAAATAACCTAGACGCATATACTAAGCCTAATGCTACAAACACGTAATATTAAGCATGGACTTCACAGGACACTTAACAACTTTTGTCAGCATTTATCATGCATCTAATTACTTGCAAGCCTGGATACAAGTGGAAGAATGAGGGATTACAATTTATGATCGAAAATACTATGCATCTAATTGAGTGCTATCCTCGCCATGTCTCAACAAACTATACGATACCGTTCAAAAGTAATGATACAAAGGTAACAAACACCTAATAAAAAATTATCATGGACAATACAGTACCTGTCATACCACAGGTTTTGAATTTTCATCATTACAGGATTTGTAGTGAACACGTTCTTAGCACAATAATCCTTTGCTGAACGATAGGTGTTGTGCCATGGCACAGGAGCTCGAACAGTCCTGTCAGGGTCAAGCATACATTAATAAGAATTAAAGCCATCTTTGAAACAAGCAGAGGAATTTAAATGAACACAGAATGAAAAATAATAAATTTTCCACAAACAAGCATGAGCATGATTTGTACGTCCTCATAGAATCTTCACGAATGACATAAGTTAAAATTATAGACCTACACAAAAATATCTGGATAATTTTAAAGATATTAGAGCATTTTGGGATATTTGGATAATTTTATAATACTTGTAATATTGATAACTTTAATTGAATCCTCGAAGACAATGTGATAGCAACCAAGATTGTATCATAAATTACAGACAATAATAATTATTAAAATTAATGTGCAAAATCAGGTACACACCAAGCAGAGTATTGACAAGCACTGAATGTTAAATAAATGCTGATAAATAGTGACCCAATACTAACAAACATTTAGGATTTTTTGCATAAATCATAGGATATCAATCCTTATTTTGTGGCCACTGTTCAGTACGTTTAGCAAACAGACTGTGACTGCAGCTGCCCAAGCTGACTACACATCAGCCTCTTAACTAGAGCACTGAGGAAACTACATTGTTCAAAACATGTACCTTTGTGGAAAAGGTTTGGGAATATCCTTGATATGAAGCCTTTGCCTTTCACCTGGATCCATCAGGATATAATCAACTAGAGAAAAAGATAGGCAAACATGCATGTTCTCAGTACCTGGATTATGCAAAATTCTGTTAATGGCTTATGAGCTAGTATGATTACTGCAACCTCTGGGTTTCAAACACTTGCAGTTAATTGTTTGAACCATTAACCAATAAATGGACAAGGTCCACAAGTATTATTTGGCCTTGATTTTAAATAATTACTAAACAACAATAATTACGGAAGCATTAGCTTGGTCACAAAGTTTGTCTTCATAGTGTGTTTTAATGTAGTTTGAATGGTTTGTTATTTAACTGGTCAATTTATACTGCAGGTCTCTGGTCTGTTAAATTGACAACTAAACATTTTAAATATGTACTTTACTGTTGCAAGTAACACAACACATTTTCTTATGCAAACCATGAATTTTTTAAGCTAGTTTTGCACGACAACTTCCTCTGTTTTCTGCTTGAGCTGTGTTTGTTTTGTTTTCTCTTGTTTTTAATGCAGGCCAAAATAGGGGTGTGTGTCATACATAGAGGATTACATGCCCGTGCATGGATATGAATTTTATCTTCAAGTGGTCAACTCGAAATCAAGTTGAACACGAGAAGATAAAATTCATATCCATAAGCGAGTATGTAATATTCTGTTTATTATATAATCACCAGTGAA
>BLFN01000376.1:3499696-3502196 GCA_014634225.1 Acropora yongei
TCGGGCCACTCCTGACAGTGAAGTGAGTGAACGTAGTCCACACTGAGGTCGTTGCCACCAGAGCAAATTACAGGCAAATGTTCCCATACAATCATTACATCTTGATCGGCACAAAACATCGATGATTCAGAGCTGTGCACTGGTTTTCTCACCAGGGAAAGATCTGGTAGATACAATCCAATCCCTCTTCGCTACTGCCACTGAACAATAAATGCATCGAATTCATACTAGCAGAGGGAAAGTCTTTCATGTGCTGCTGCCTGCTCTCTATTGCTGTTTTATGAATCAACTTTACGTGACGTTTAGGCATGATCGTATCAAGGACAGGTTCCATGTATTCCTCTGGCAAACTCATCGTCGGACAGCCCATACAAAAGAGGGTAAAGTTGAACAAATAACGATCTCTGATTCTTACCTTTAAGTGGGCATCGGGACAAGTGGAAACAGTCGTTCCGTCAAAACATCGAAAAACAGCTCGCACAAGCTTTCAGTCAGTATTACTCAGTTCTGGATCAAGAAGTGGAAAGCGTGTGAGCCCACTCTGAGTGCCAGCGGTTTTTCAAATTGTCACGCTTATTGCAATGTATGCCTACGCCAACCTGTGTTGCAGATGATGGACTGGTCAACAGGCAACAGTTGCCAATCTTCTGAAGGTTATCAAATGAAACCATAATTGTTGATATGATCAAGATAGCTGTGTATAGAGCACATCATTGTAAAAATAAAGTAAATAATGTTTTTAGTTTTTAAGGGGATAGTTTGATGAAAAAAATTGCATTATTGTCTCAGGGAATAGCTAGATATTTTCTAGAGCTGAACCACACAATTTTCTAATGCTAGATAGAATAAGACCGCCTTAGCAAGCTGCCCTTGAATACAAACTTTTTACTTCAACAGCTGCAATAACCACAGTTCAAGAGGGGAGAGGCTGTGTGAGGTATTGACAATAAAATCAAAATAACTCACTGCTTATGAACTTTTCAAGGCAGCTTTAAACTCTTTCAATGTTGCTGCATTTTTTATTGGCCAGTCCTTAAGAGCAAGCAATTTTCCAAAAACATACATTCTTCTGCTGCTTTGGTACTTGCTGTTCTTAATAAGTCGTTCAGTTACCATTAATAATAATCATTTCATATGTATGTGTTAAGATGATGAGCAATCCAATAGGTGCATTTAGTTATATTCATCTCATGTCCAACAAGCTTGTGTTGCAGCCATCATTTATTTGACCAGCTCACCATGCACACACCGAGGGAGAACAGCTGTGCTATTACATCTGTTGTGTGGAGCTGGCTATTTAAGGGGTTTGAACAAGAGTGCCAATTATGTCATGCCAGGAGCCCGGCATCAGATGGAGCCCCCGGGCATTTCCCAAATTCCGTTCCGAACGGAAAAAGTGGACTACCTCTGGAGGTTGTCCACAATTTTCGAAAAGATTTTCCGGAAAATTGCCTTTCCATTTGACCTCAAACCGAAATTTCCGGATTTTTTGGCTAAATGGTAAGCACCCCCCATCTCCACTGATTTCTTTCCCGCGTAGATTTTTAAACTACTGTCATTTCTCTATTTTCATTGGCTCTTTCCTCTATCTGCGTGCAAAAGCTCCCCAGGGAACCGTTCTATTCATAAATCTACTCCGGAAACGGTTGACTCCAAGGGCTTGTAAGGGAGATGGAGCTTCCATCTGAAGGGCTCGTGGTCATGCTGATAACTCCTATCACGGCCGAAACAGATCTCCATGGTATCTTGACATCTGCCCGTGTGATATGGTTTGACGAATACGTAGATTGAGGGCCACATCAAGGGGCTGCTGAAACCTCTATCCGTCTTTCCTGTGGGCCGATGGCAACGACTAAAATCCCCGGTGACTTGGGAACACATTTTTGAGAGTGGGCTTCGCATTCCTCGATTTCCAAAGCTGTACTCTTTCCTTCGCACCACGTCTTCCACACACTTAACCAAAGCGAAGTACTTTTGCTGGGGTTGACGTGGACTGCGGGGGACTTGAATCTAATTTTCAAGTAAACATGGAGAACGATTCTCTACTGTTGCTGGGTTGGACACTTTTTGCCATATTATTCGGAATATTTGCGCTTTGGAAATATTTGAGATTCATAAATGCTAGCCACAAGAGCATCCCGAAGGTTCAAGATGGACAAAAGGCCAAGATAGCGCGATTAAAGTATTTTGTAGGTAAACCTGAAGACGTTGCTGTTTCTTCGAAATCTGATCCAAGCGAGTCGACGCCTTGTGAACTTGACAAAGACTTAAAAGAAAAAAAGGAACAACAAACGAGACAAGGTCGAAGCGAGTGCGAATCTGTGGATAGCCTTGTTTCGGAAAATCTCCGCCCTCGACCCTCTGTGAGGTTATCAAAATTAATTCCAGGACCGAACAACCACGGATCTCGTCATTTTGGAAAGAGTCACTTTGATCCCGAAACAAGCGCTCCTATAACCCAACCTCTAAACACATTAGAGGATGTTTTTTCCTGGAGACA
>BLFN01000376.1:3517196-3519696 GCA_014634225.1 Acropora yongei
TATCAAGATGTATAAAGGGAGGGGGAGCTCAATCCCAATCAAACCAGCATCTAAGTCCTACACTAACTACACAGTAACATACCAAAACCCTAGCACTTAACCCTAACCCTGCATGATGGGTTAACTGCTGACCATTGCTAAAGGACTGACCTTAACAAACAGAGGTGCTGATTACTGACACTTCAGATAAGGGTGAAGGGCTGAAGAGGCATAGGGAAACAATGCAATGCTTAATGCTAAAAATATAATGCAGCGATTAGATGCAAGGCAATGTGAAATAATGCACACAGGTTTAATGGTTGCTCGTCGTTGTTAGCAAGGTTAAATATTATGTAACTACATTTAACAATAGTAATTATTAATGCAAAAACATAATTTTTGTTGTTGTTGATGTTGGTTTGTCACATTTTGTTTTGATCTTTTTCAGGGTGGCCAGTATAACAACTATGGCCAACCACAGGGTTACCAACAGCAACAGAATCCTTATGGACCTCCCCCTCAGTACCCTCCTCATGGTTACCCAGGTGGGTGGGGTGGCCGTCCTGCTCCTCCCCCAGGGGTAGATCCAGTGCTTTGGGATTGGTTTCAGGTGAAAAACTGTCCTTTTTTCTATTATTTGATTGTAGCTTTTAAGACTTTTTTTTTTTTACAAACTGTGCCCATTTGTTTGAAAGTCATTCAGCACTAAGTTCCTTGTCTTTTCGTCATCATACATTGTTATGTTGTTGATAACAATACTATTATTGTTTTCACAAAACTTGATTTTTATGGGGAAGGAAAAATCAGATTGCCTAATACCACAGAAAATTTCCCCAGAGCAGAGCTGAGAGTGGTGAGCCTATTGTTAGACTGAGAAAAAGATTTTATGGTTATTACCATATTTATATTCACTTCACATCTTCTTGGCTAACTCTTTGCCCACAAAGAGAGAGTGGGGGCCCACAGTTAAGTGAAATCAACTTGTATTAGCCAAAGTTAGAGCTATCTAACTTACAATACTGTTATCAGTGATATTGGCAAAAGTGTTTTCAGTGATCAGGCATTGAAAAGTGAGAGCGTGGTGATCAGGAAAGAGCATTTTATTCTCTCTTGAAAGCTTTCTGTTTTTGTGAGACACATGTTTGTTATTTTCTTGGTGATTAAGGCTGGCACTGCTGAAATTTTGAGAAAGCTTTCAGTGTTAAAGCCAGAATAGATGTCTTTAATATTAAGGATTATATGTAATCAGACTCGTTTACATAGTGCAATAATTTATTATTTATTGTCCTGTTATCCAAGCTAGGTCATGGAAGAAATAGTGTTGCATCATGAGAGAATGTCGTTGTCAGGAGGATGTTTTCAAAGACCAGCCACAAAAATAAGGCAAACAAATCACATGATATAAATCAACCATTATAAAAATAATTATTATTGATGCTAAAGTTTTGCCTTGCAGACAGTAGATCAAGATAAGAGTGGAAAAATCACTGCTGAGGAATTACGTCAGGCCCTCTATAACAACAACTGGTCACAGTTTAATTCTGAAACATGCAGATTAATGATTGGCATGTTTGACAAAGATCAGTGAGTACCACTCATTTCCCTGCATTTATTTAGCAAGCTTGAACTGTTTCATTTTTCTGTAGCTAGGTTCAGAGAAAGATCATGTAGAACAGAATGGAAAAGTAAAAGAATGCTTTCTTCATACTAGCTGGAAGTTCTTTAGCATCAAGAGAACCAAAGAGAACGACAATTTGCATTATAAAAAATGTGTTAGAGTTCTTCTTGGAATGCCTACAAAGCATTGAGCCCACATCTGCATTCAACAATGCAATGTAAACCATGTGCACTAGTCTTTACAGGCTGCTAGAATAAGAAAAACTTAGAAAACATTATATCCCTTTTTGCAGCCTCTTGTCGCTCTCCGCCTCTCTTTAATGCCTTTTACCTGAGTGATTTCTCCATCCATTCCTTGATATTATCCATTTGTCAATACCTAACATCAACTTGTAAAATTAATTTCCATATGTATTTTATCCCTTTACAGATCTGGCACAATTGATATCTATGAATTTTCTGCTTTGTGGAAGTACATACAGCAGTGGAAACAATGTTTTGACAGGTTGGGCTTCACGTTAATAAAATTCTTAATTACAGTAACTGTTGATATATTTATTAATCAACATGCTATTTCAATCATTCAAACTCAATAATATTTGATTAAATAATTTTATTGGTTTGATGCGAGCTACATTTCTACAAGTATCAAAATTCAAATTAATCATCCCTTGAAAAATGTTCCTTGCTTAGTTTTGACCGTGATCGATCTGGAACAATTGATGCCAATGAACTGCAGACAGCATTTACATCCTTTGGATACAGACTGTGAGTTGTGTATTTCTTTGAGTTGTTGATTTCATATTGGGATATTAAGTTCCTCTGTGCAAGTCACTTCACCACTTGTGAATGTTTTGTGCAACTTGATGCTGTTCAGTGTATGCAAATTTTTTTTTCTATTTGT
>BLFN01000376.1:3751127-3756127 GCA_014634225.1 Acropora yongei
TTCTTACGAAAGTACTTTTGATTTAATGCAAGTTAATATGTATGTATAATCAAGGAAACTTAAGATGAGGATATGATCAAATGTACAGTTTCTTTGAGGGTTAGGTTAAGGTACTAAACTTAAAATCGTCAACATTATTACCAGTTGCTAAAAAAATGAGAAGGTTCTGGGTAATTTTTACGAAATCGAGTGACGCGAGGGCCCCATAGCGATCTGATAATAATAAGACAGAAAGGCCGTCTTCTCGACGAGATAGGCGTCTACTTAAAAAAAAGGATATATGTCATAGATTTATCTTAAACGGTTCTCAGAACAGAAGAATATAAGGACGAAAAGCACTAAGCACGTTATAGTCAGCGGTAGACTGCCTCTTGTCTGTGAACTCAGGTGTTTGTTTGTAGTCGTCGACAAAGTAACGCTCCAATTGGACAACGTTTTCCCAGACTTCTCCATCCAAAATCATGCGGCAAACATCACGAGAGAGAATCATTAAGATAGTATTGCAGTCGAATTGCGATTCATTGTTGTTTTCATTTTATAAATATGTGGTTGTTTTGAGATGATAGTCACAGCGGCGGGGCATCTTCAATACAATTGTTGTAAACAAAGGTCTTATTTCCGTCGTTGTTGTTATTGTTGTCGTTTTATTCGATAACCTTTCATTTTAATTGTTTACGTCGGACAGCGGTGTTGCTAGAAGTGACAGGTGTTCCCATGTAAGTTTTTTACAGCGGGATACACACATTGAAACCAGCGATTGAATATCATTTAGGTTCCTCCTTCAACTTTCTACCACCAAATATGAGAAAATTGTCCTTTGGTTAATAAAATATTAATAATAAACAGCAATGAAAACAAAACTATATTTAGCACTTCAAAGATTAATTTCCGGATTACTTTCTGAATCAGTAAATAAACTTGCAAAATAAAAAGACAAAATATGAATAAAGTCGATGAAGGACGAAAATACACAATAATGGATTTTTATACCCCAGAGAGCTGATCTTAATTGAAAAGACTACAGCCTTAGCCAGCGTTTTAAGTTATTATTTCTCCTAAACCGTTAGCTCTTGAAGAACTCGGAATGTGGGATTCGACATTGAGCTGAAAACCGACCCCTTACTGCTTGACAATTATTATTCATATTAATAATATTTCAGAAACGGAGAATATCTGAATTTTGTTCGCAATCATCAATTTTAAAAGTAAAATCTTGAATTGCCTTACCTAAGGGAAACAAGAATTAATCCGTGAATTGCTAAATTCCCGCATTGCAGAGGACGAGAAACAACTATTGATGTATCCGTGGGTGAGCGAAATTTGAAAATAAAGCAGACGAAGGTACTTGCTGGCCAATGCAACATATACATAATTAATCAATGACAACCGCCGGCCAACGGTCTTTTTTTATTAAGAAGCTGTAACGCCAGGACTTAATGTTTTGCTCTTTGCTGTTGATTTTCGTTGTGCCTTTCCACAAGACAGATAAATTTGTGATTTTCACTCTAGTTTACAAATAACGGATTTTCTAATACTCAATGATATGTTAGGTTTATCGAAGAAGTCTATGTTTTGTAGATTAACATGATATTTTGTCTCTAGAAATATTATCAAAGAGGACCAATTTATTTTCTAAGAATAAGGAGCTCTCGAATTCGGAAACTAAATTCAATGTAGTACGCAGGCGCTTAAAGTACAGTGGTTTATGGGAAACATCCAATTCGTCCTGTCGCCGTCGATGAATTGACACACGCTTTGAAGGCGACACAGGGGGGCAGAAATAGTGAAAATGATCGTCATTTTCCTCTGTGGTTTCCGATTTCTAAGTACATTTCTCCCAACCTATTTTGCTGTTTTGCTCTGAATTTCCTTCGTTTCCTTTTCTTTTTCTTTCTCCTTTCGTCTCTCTGCTTCTCCCGGCAGACGGTTCTCAGTCACGGTCACGCCCGGCTGCCATTGTGCATGGAGTCCATTCACAAATCCTAATGGCTTAGAAAATAGCGGACACTAAAAGGAATATTTCACTGCATATCATTCACGACTCCGAATCGGTTATTCCCTCGATACAGTATTTTGTGGTTAGTATTTCTCTATCTTTCTATCTCCTTGACAGGATGTGCGTAGCTCTCTCCAATGTGCGTGGCTCTCTCCAATGATCTCCTTCACATTGAAACAATCAGTATTCTCTGATTGGTTGAAATTTTTACATTCGCAAACTCATCGGTCCTTTGCTAACTTACACAATGCAGCTCTTTTACAGCCCATGCAGGATTATGCACCGCTGGACAGTCTTCCATCACTTGCTATTGATTCGTTTTCTCGTGCCAAGGCCCCGCCTTGGCCTGCTGGGTTTGCGCTTTTCTAGCCACCAGCGTGTCAAGTTGTTTTGTGAATGCTTTTCCGAGTAGGGTCTGGTGCCCTATGGCGTTTCTAAAGGCACTAAGATAAATGATCTTCATCCATCCTAAAGCATGAAAATATGTGGACGACACAACACTGGCCGAGGTTGTTCCGAAGTCCGGAAATAGAAGTATACAGTGCTTTGTCACTGAGGTGGAGCAATGGTCAATAAGAAACAAACTCTATTTAAACACGAATAAATGTAAAGAGCTGATAATTGACTTTACAAAATCAAAACATCGGTTCAATTTCTAGGCCGTCGATTCCAAAGAGCTCGAGTTAGTAGATCATGCAAAAATCTTAGGGGTTATCATTGCAAGCACTTTCCAGTGGAATTATCATATTCATGAAGTCATAAGAAAGGCTAATAAGCGCATGTATTTTCTCATTTTGTTGAAGCGCGCAGGGGTTCCTATTAATGATATCGTTAGTTTTTATTCTACTTGCATTAGACCTGTGCTGGAGTATTGTGCGCCTGTATTCCATCATGCTTTGAAAGCCTATCTAATTGACGAACTTGAGCGTGCACAGAATCCAGCTTTGTCAATCATCTCGCCAAATGACGTGTCTTATAATGAAAGTATTTCTTTGTGTAATTTAGAGGCCCTCAAGGACAGACGAATCGAACTATGTAATAATTTTTTTTGATTCAAATATCTTAGTCTGAGCCACACGCTAAGCCATCTTTTACCAGACCTAAATGAACCACACTATTGTGTCCGTAAGCGTCCTGTCATCCGTACAAAACGCTACCTGAACACTTTTATTCCCTCAATGTCACTAAATGGATGAGCATGAAAAGCCAATAAATAGTTTTATAGTTTTATGATCTTTTACATGTAGCCTGCAAATAGTTAAGTAGTTCTACTTTGTAAATAGTCATGCAATTCAGCCTTTCGGCTGCTAGATGATATTTTTTTTTCAATAAACCTATCTATCTATCTCTTTCCATATGATCTATAACGATAAAGGGAACTTCAGCAGAAGCGGAAAAATAAAGAAATACTGATAACACCAACTTGATAACGACCTTAATTTTAAGTTGAACCAATAACCCTGCACTTCTTTTAACGGAATCAGTAACGCATGCTTGCTTCGTTTAATTAACGAAAGACTACAAGGATTTTAAGTTATTTACTTTGGGACGTGCGTTTCGTCAAAGACAAAACCACAAAAATGTCAGTTGAATTTACTTACAACAGAAAGTGACTCCATGGCATTCACCTTTGACAAGTCTGCCCTGGGGCGTGTAAAAAAGGCTAAAAGCAGCGTGGACACCCGCGGAGACCAGCCACGTGGCGTACGCACAACTATATCACTCAGACAATGTAAGGCAACAATGGACAGCTCAGTGTTCCGGCCTCATCAGAATGGCAACAGTGATTTTTCTTTTACTTTTCAGCTTTAACGTTTACCATTTATCTTAAAAAGTTCAAGCAACATCGCAGTGATGGTAACAGCGAGGTCACAAAAATCTAGGTTTTAAGGAGCAAAAGAACTTTCGTGGGAAAGTCATGAATTTTTTACTTGTTATCGTGCGAAACGATTACAAAAAATGTACCATTTAGTGTATACACCAAACAGTTACTTGGGTTCGCCAGTTATTTCATGAAATTTTCAAAGAGTAATATCAAATGTTCTGCATGATCGCGATATTCTTATCCTTTTTCACACGCCTCAATTTTTTCTCCTGATTAACCTAGTGCTTTGCTTTGGTCCCTTCACGTTGTGTGGATAGTGGTTAAAACGCTGACGGAACCACAAGTCGGAAAGGATGAAACACGTTACAACAGTAGAGGGATAAAAATCACCGCACTCTCGAGCTCTTTTGACAATTTGTAACAGGAAGAATTCAAACTTGACATTCTTCACGGTCAACAACTCAATATTGCTACTTTAGCATTCTGCTCGCCTCCATCTCTCACGGATAACTGGTGAAGTAATGGCTCAAAATAACCCAACTCTCGCTTAAGAAAAGAAAAAAAAACTATTGGGAAGCTAAATTCCATGTTAATCAATAAAGGTGTCACCATTAACGAGTCCTTGAAGAGAAGAGGACCCCGAGGAAATGAAATTCTACACATTCTATATGGTAATTTGCGGAATCACCTGACAGAACACTTGACAGCACCGGTGCGATATCAATTCTATAAAATCTCAAAAGAAATACAGCATTGAAATTGATTTATGATCTTGTCTAGGACTTCCTCTGTTCATATTCCCCGTTCAACGTCACTGGCATGGAACAATGATTCTTCTCAAGGTGCATAAACGAAATGTCAGTTTTCTTTTCTCTCACGCTGCGAATTCGTTATGCCACCCCCAGAGAGAATTTGGCAAGAGCGAGTTTTCCTTATTTACTGACACTGAATGTTATTTCCACTATCTTTTGGACTCGGGTAAATTTTCAAGATGCTACCACGAGCAAAATGGCGCTCTGCGCTCATGCAAATGACGTTATTCATAAAGCACAATGCACATGCGCGTGGCGACCATGAGGATGATGTACGGCAATGAATTTTATCTTTTGAAAAAAACAGAAGAGTGGTTTGTAAAAAACAACAAAAACAACTTTCATGTCCATTAAGTATTTGGCAAGG
>BLFN01000376.1:3825787-3828287 GCA_014634225.1 Acropora yongei
TTAGGCATTGAAATTTCAAACCACCCGCTGATACTCGAAGTCAGTTTTGATAAACATTTGTGTGACATTACACAGCTCAATTCTTCATATTTAGCATATGTACTAAATGACCTTTTTTACGTGCCTCAGGGTTTATTCTTTTGGAAATAAACGTACTTCTTGAACAATGGCATAAACTTTTACACAGCTTGTCCGGAGGATATTTCATACAGAAAAACTGTCCGCCTAGTGTCTCTAGCAAACGCTAAGCCAAACTCTTCCCGCGGTCTTTTTCTCATAGCTTGCCGATGAACAGGAAAAATGCTGAAACGTTGTTTAACGCCTGTGATTAACGGTAATAATCATACAATTTCAAGGCCTTACCAAAGCATAATTCATCGCTATTTCGTGAAAGGCTGGCAGAATAGCCTGAATAAGGTGAGCCACTTGGAAGAGATACAAACGAAAGGTAAAAAAATCCAACTCACTTGAGCTGAAATGCATTTGAGCTGCTTCAGTCAAAGGCAAACGTCAGGTTAATTTTAGACAAAATGTCTCGTGTCTTTTGCCATTTTTCTCTTTTACGGAGAAGCTAAATTACTGTGGTTAAAAAAAGGAAAACAGCACGGGGGTGGAAGAAATTCCCATAAATTTCGGATAGGTGTGTGCCGCGAGAATGCTTTCCACCAAGTGGTCAACTGCTGAATTGAGTCAGTTGTAGGGGTATTAGTATCAAGCACCCACAATATGGTTGGGACTCTAGGTACAGCAGTTACAGGTCAATTTCTTGCTTGGTCTATAAATAGTGTTCATCAATGTTATTTAAGAGGGCATCTCTTTTTGTCAATTTGGCAATTTCAGCAAAGTTAGTAGACTCACTATGGTTACACGAAAATTTGGTTTATCAACAGAGTTGATAATGTAAATTGACCACCGTACAGAGCCTGAAAAGCTGACGTTTCGAGCGTTAGCCCTTCATCAGAGCGAAAGACGAAGGGCTCTGACGAAACGTCCGCTTTTCAATCTCTGTACGGTGGTCAATTTACATTATCAACTCTGTTGATAAACCAAATATTTTCGTGTATCACTCCCCCACCGACGCAGCAACACAGTTTCTTTAGAAACTAATCCCCTTTACTCACTATGGTTACAGTTGCAAGTTCAAGTGCGTTTTCAAATTTTTATCACTACATGAAATGCAATGGTAGTTGCATTATTGGATCTTGTTAGGTTTTTCTTGCTCACCCTTAGGTACCGTATGTCCACTAATACATCTTCTGTTTTTGTAAGCGAGTGGATATTTTCTTCATGGCCCTCAGAACTACATTGCATGCAATTCAATACAAATGCTGGCAAATGCATGCCATCACATTAGCATTTAATAAAAACACAATTTATCACTATTCAAATGATCGAGGTTTATCTTCATATTAAGCAAATGTGCATGCCTAGTATTGTACTCTTATTCTCTTTTAAACCAAAAAAAGGGCTTCATCAAGCTTTTCTGATTTTGTGCTTTGAGTGAAGATCAGCCCTTGCTTGGTACTGGATTCAATATTCACAAAGAGATGTCAATGAATTTTATGGAATGCAATAAACTTGAAAAACCTTAAAGAAAGAAAAGCCACATTTTACTTTTCCCTTCTCCTGTATCCAGGCTAAGAACTGGCCATGATATGAGTCTAGTAAATGTCAGGAAGAGGGTATTATTAAAAAGGCTTTGTAGTATACTACCATTTAAGACACCTATGCAGAGGCGTAGCCAGGGGAGGGTTCTAGGGGTTCTGGAACCCCCTTTTTGGGTTATGAAAATGAATATTATCTCAAGAGGAAACACGTATCGGAACCCCCCTTTAGAAATTCCGCGAGACGAGATTTTCGTCTTTGAAGAAGAACCAAAGAAAATCAATTGAAAAATGCATCGCATTCTATATCGCAGGTTACAATATTTTAAGGGTGCATAAATTGGATGGATCATGCGAGCCTCCTGTATATAGGAGCCTGCAATGTGGGAATCAACAGCTTTTTCAGCCTCGTTTTCAATTGTGCGCGCGTCATGATTGATTTGCCGCCATCTTGAAGTCGTCAGGTCAACATACCTGTCCAATACTGCGACATAATGAGATTCATGGTACTTCACAATAGACATCACAAAGTGTCACAAAGTGTCTCGCTCTTCATGCATCGCAAAACTGTTACTATTTTGTTAAGGATTAGGGCTAGGGGACACTTTGTGATGTCTATTACAAAGACTCATGAATCTCATTATGTCGGAGTATTGGACAACCCTCCAGGTCAAAGGTCACGGCTGGATAGTTAAAATGAGCAAAGGGAATTAGCAGAGAAATACCTAGCAAAATGCCGCATTCTATCAGAGGATTTTTCACTAATAAAAGGTAATTTACCCTAGAAATGCTAACTACGTTAAGCGCTGAAGTTATTGGAAATTTGAGCTCAAAATCAAGGAAACTCCATTTCTGAAGACCAAAATTCAAAAATTTTCCGGGGGAGCATGCCCCCA
>BLFN01000376.1:3927136-3932136 GCA_014634225.1 Acropora yongei
CAGTTCAATATATGAAACATTTCATATATCACTTCACATCCCTTCTTCACGGGCTCATTAGAACTCACAAATGACCAGCTCCCAACGTCAGTGGCTTCATAGCTCAGTTGGTTAGAGCGTCGCACCGGTATCGCGAGGTCACGGGTTCAAACCCCGTTGAAGTCCTGACTTTTTCAGGCTTCTGTTCGCAATTGCTTAAATTGCGTTCAAAACTGCGATGATCATGGCTTACTTGATTTCAAATCCGCAGTTCAATATATGAAACATTTCATATATCACTTCAAAAGAAAAGTTCTCTCCCCAATCCTAGGGTTCCTAACTTTAAAAGTGATCCGTTAAAGTACGGTTCCTTCATTAGAGCCTTCGAGAATATAATTGAATCCACAACGTCAAGCAGTAGCGAGAGGCTATACTATCTCGAGCAGTTTACCAGCGGTGATGTGAAAGAGCTTGTGAGATCATGCCAGTATTTGCCTCCCAAGGCAGGATATGATGAAGCCCGACGGCTTAGGGACGGACCATTAGAAAAGTGATGGGGGGGGGGGTGGGGAAAAAACCAAAAAAAAATTCATGCAAGGGAAAATGCCAAGAAAAAAAATCCTTGCAAAGAAGGAGGTAAAGAAAAAAAAATTCATGCAGAAGGAAGGTCCAATTGTGACTTTTATTGGCTGGCTTTCTGTGCCGTTTACATCGTTCGCAAGCGCCCTAAAGGACAGATGATGTATTTTTTTAGAAACACTCTTACCAAATAAAATTGAAGCAAAATAACACCTTTTTGTATGGTGGAATAATAAATCTCTTATTCGATGGTTTAACATATAATACTCGCGGACATTTTGCTCATTGCTCGTATTTTTCTGCGGGGCTCAGAAAAATACTACTCAACTCGCAAAATATCTGTGTGTATGTTAAACCATCAAATAAAAGATGTATGTATTAGTCCTCAATTTCTTCCTCAGAAGACCGCTCATCTATGACTGATCTCTCTTCTTCCTCTTTGTTTGGTTCTTTCTCACTGCAAGTTGGTACATGTACTTGTTTTTTGCCCTTTTTTGCTTTCCTTCTTAGTTCCTTCTGTGCATTCCTCTTCTTTTTCCTTTTGCACTGTTGCTCAGCAACAGTGCTACCAAATTTCTTCCTGCACTGCGCCACTAAAACCTCATAGGTGTTGAAAACCTCTTTGATCTCTTTTGAGACATTCTCGACTTGGACCAGTAATTCCTTGTAAAATTTGTTTTGCTCTTGGAGTCCTATAAAAAGATTGTATAAAAGTGGTTAAAAAGATAAAGAATATGACCTATATTATTGTTGTGATCTGTGAGGGGTCTTACAGCACTCATACCATTATTTTTAATATACCTGATTTATAATAGCTGTAATTGATTAGTACCCAATTTAGTAGAGGGTTCTACTCTCAGCTAGATACCACTGAAATGTTAAATAAATTCTTTGATTTATATATGGTTTTCACTAATGTGACAAGGTGGCCATCGCGGTTAGTGTACAAAACAGTACAAAATGTCTGTGCAGAATTAAGTTCCCGGAGGAGAGAAAATTTATTGTTCTTGTACACCAACATGGCCGCCATGACCTCACATGAAAATGATCTATTGATTGAGCTACCGTTACAGTTTGATGCATGCATTAAATTATTACAAAATATGAGCTTTAATAAATAGAAGAAATACCTTCTCTAATTGTTGTCCCTTTTAAGGTCTTTTCAATCTCTTGTTGACAATTCGCCCCATTTTCATTTGCCAGTGCCAGTGCATCTTGGCATCTTTCAAAAAACTTGCACAGGTATGCATATTGACTTTTTCCTGGTTGAACCCCATTTTCTTCTGCGGCCACTACGTCTGGATACCGTGATCTGGCGATTTTCAGGATACCGTATGGACTTTGGTTCTGGTAATAGGGTGTCCAACTGTCGATCGTGGGACTTTTTGCTGTTCCCAACAGGAGATTGGTGCGCTTGGATCTTTCTTTCCTGCACCAGAGTTCACAATCGCGCAATGAACTCGAATATTTCATTCTCTCGCCTGCCATTTGGAGAATGAAAGAATTAGAGAACACTTGTGTGGGGTGACTGGGGACTCGTAGTACAAATTCTTAAACTGGCGTTTTAAAGAAACGGTTCGCACAACCACGTGTCCCTGCCCGTCGCGTGTTTGAACGAAATCTTTCATGACTTTTCGACGAACTTGAGGTCTTGAGAGCAGCTTTACTTGTGGCTGAATTTCCATTGGAACACTGCTGGGACTGTGCTTTGAAGTCGGCGTATAAGCGAGCTAGTCTCCTGTACTCGAACTTGGTCAGCCCGAGTGACTCTGCATCACCTTCCTTGACATCTTCTAAATGGCAAATTTCGGTAATCCCGTTTTCAGATAAACGTCTGTGGTGTTTATCCAAAGAAGCACTTTTTAACCAGTTATAAAACGTGCTTTCTCCTGTCATCTCTGCCATTTTTGCAAGGCGTGTTTGCGTGGGGCTTGTTACAAGGCAGCGGCGCCTGGATGCAGATCACAACCGCTGACAAATTTCGTAATCATATGTATTCAAAAATAAAATGGCGGACAGCTTGGGAAAAAGACCATACCTAGATTTCAATTGTAGTTTTGGTTTAAAAAATGTTATTGTTTCATTATGCAACAAAACGGCATATGAAAGACACACTGAGCTCAAGGAGGCAATCGAACAAAGTTATGAGTGTAGCCGTGAAAGGTTGATTGCACTGTACAGTCTGCTTGACGAATTAGTTGCAGTTAACTGCATTTCTTTCCAAGAGGCATTCGATCAATACGCTGGAAAAGTCCCATCGATAGCATGCAAGCTAGACAAAAAAGAAGCACGACGACAGTTTAAACAAAAGATCTTGTCGAGGAATGGTCTGCCGGTTCTGTTTTTAAACAATGGTGGCCACACGTTCATCCAGCTTTTGGAACTGCCATTGGACAATATGTCTTTGTGTCGAAGTTTGGATCTTGTTCTGAACAGCCACAGTCCCTCGAACAAAGGGCATGCTGAAGAACGTTTTGAAACTGAACTAGCTGCTCATATTTCCACTCTGATGAGATTGATGTCATCTTCAAAAGACCGTGCCATTCTTATATTTGTCCTTTCAAGTATGTTCTCGTCAACACAACTAGCTTTGATGTTGGGATTGCAAAACCAGCGTACAGAGAAATTAAAACGAACCATCGAGAAATTTTTAAGTGAAGTGGACAAGAATCAAGAACAAACAGAGAGTGAAGCACAGAGCCGTTTAGAAGCTCTTATATCTAGGTTGCAAACAGACCTTAATAAATGTGAGAGTGAAATTAACATAAAAAGAGCACGGCTGTGTGATGAAGAAGTGGGAAGTAGAGAGTTTGACATCAAGATGAAAAGAGAAAGATTGACAAGACTCCAGGGTAGATCTAAAAAGGATGTCAAAAAGAGAATTTCTCGTAGACTTTTCCACAAGTGGAAACAGAACCTATTGTCGCAGAAAGGCAAAGGTAGAGGGTGTTACAGGATAGATCGTAGAGCAGAGCAAGCAGTTCATGAAGTTTTACAGGAACAATTGAAGGCTCACACACGCAGATGGGGAGATGAAGGAACAGGCTACCTTGAGCATGAGCAACGAATTCAGTCCAAAGAGATGCTGCGAATTGCAAACAGGTAACTATTAAATGATAGACGATGATATAATATATATATATATTGATTTTTTTTTTTTTACAAGCAAAGCTTGACTGCCAGCAATGGAAAGATTTACAGGCTAACTACAAGTCTGTAAAGAAGCTTTGCCAAGATATTCGTAAAGAAATGGAGAGTATTGGTCTTCCCAGGCACAGGTGAAAACCTACGCATACTATAATAAATTACAGTAATTTTTTTAATGATATAATGTAGGTCTATTATCAATTTTGGTTGCTTTGATCTCTACTAAAGTTCTCTAGTTACATTTATATGTATATGCCTTGGTGTTGTTATGTCTTCAATATTGAAATTGCATAGACTGCCTGTGAATGTAACTGTTTTTTTTTTTTCATAATTGACATGTTAGACAAGGTATTAACTCAAAAAAGCACCTTGCTGATTACAGTACAATAAATATTATCATTATTATAATCACCACTCTTGAACTCAGGTGGTACATGTATGGCACTTCAATGTATAAAATAGTTAACTGCTGTCGGAGGCAGTGCTCATTTGAGGGTACAACTTTCAGAGTAAATACATGGGGTACTTGATGGGGATAACACTTCCTCAAAAGAGGACGGTTTCTAACAATGTTCTTGTTACAGGGTCTTCTTTCATCAAATATTTGCAATTCACTTGGTTTCTGTTTGATGGCCAAAAAAAAATTTGCCAGTAAATAACAGCAAAAGAAATTGCTACGAAGTAATATTCTTTTGACATTTATTTTACATGTATAGGCCACTTGACATCCAAACTTCAGATGCTGGGCCAGGTGTTTCAAGCCATGAACAAATGACTCAGATACGAATGGCAGAGTACTTCATGGTAAACTACTTGGACCTTCAATGCAGGTTCCATTATGCTCCAAATGATTCATCATGCCACATCGTCGAAAAAGTAATGAGGTCCCTGAATGAGTGCCTTGTGGACGGAAGGTCTATACCTCTTCCTTGCACTTCAATTGTTGATGATGAAGGTAAATTCAAACTTGCAGAACTGAGTATTGATGATTTGAAGAGATTGCAGACCGAGCAAGACGAAAAAACTTCAAAGGATTGTGCTGAGGAAATAAAGAAACGGTTTGATGGGAAAGCATGTATGGGAACTAGCATACATGCCATGACTCCTTGGTTCGATGATTATCAAAAGTTCTTTTTTGACGAAAAGTACATGGTGAAGTGTGCAGGTGCTACTTCTTCTGCAATGCTTGAAAAGTGTGCAGGGAAGGGTTATTACAAATTTGTAAAAGAATTTTTTGATGATCATTATTTTGTTTTTGATAATGGATTTGAGGGAATCAGGAGTGGATGTGAAAC
>BLFN01000376.1:3942136-3946264 GCA_014634225.1 Acropora yongei
GCGATATTATCATGCTATCAAAATCAATCATCTTTAATCCTCCGTTGGAGTATTCATTTATCGCCGATATGCGTGTGACTTTATCAGGACCATTCCATAATAATTTAAATAACAACTGGTTAATTGACTTACAATTTCTTTTGGGGTGGGTAATAAAGATGACACATAAACGAATTTCGGGATTAATAGAGATTTGATAAGTGTAATTTTGTCATAAATAGAAAGTCCTCTAGAGGACCAAATTCTAGTCAGGTTTTTAATACTGTCTAATCTCTCTATGAAATTCTTTTCAAGAAGCAATTTTTGATCATACGTGTAATAAATTCCTAAAGCCTTTATCGGTTCGTTAGGCCATTTAATTCCAAAAAGCTGCGCTTTACAGTTTCTTGAAGAACCTATCCACATAGCTTCCGTTTTGAAACAACTATTCTTTAATCCAGAGAAAATCTTGAAATCATCTAACAACCTAAAAAGAGTAGTAGCAGAGCTTGTGTCGGCAAGTAGTGCTGTCGTATCATCTGCGTATCGAATAATTTTTGTCTCCTCATTCCCAATAGAGATACCTTTGATATTTTTATTTTGTCGAATCGCAGTTGCTAATGTTTCTATTGTAACTACAAAAAGGTGAGGAGAGAGTGGATCTCCCTGCCGTACCCCACGTTCGAGATTAAAGTATTTAGATGAAAGTCCGTTATTTATCACACAACTTTGTATTTGTCTGTAGAACGTTTGGACCCAATGGATAAAATTAGGGCCAAAATTGAAGGATTTCAAACAATAGAGAAGAAATTCCCATTCTACGCTATCAAAAGCCTTTTCAAAGTCAATAAATATCATTAGTCCCGGAATTCTTTTGCAGTGAAATCCATAATATCGAAAACTGATCTAATTGTTTCGCCGACATATCGGTCTTTCACGTATCTAGTTTGGTTATGGTGTATAATGTTTGTAAGAACATTTTTAATTCTAATGGCGATCACTTTAGACATAATTTTTGTGTCAACATTAACGAGAGAGATTGGACGCCAGTTCTCAATATATGAACCATCTTTTCCTTTTTTTTCTATTAGAGTAATTACCGCTTGTTTTTGAGAACGAGACATTTCACCTTTTTCAAAGCTTTCGTTCATGCATTTAAGAAAAGGATCGCTTATTAAAGGCCAGAACACTTTGTAGAATTCTATAGGAATACCGTCATTCCCAGGAGTTGTTAGTTTGAAAGCTTTCAAGGATATTGTAACATTCCTCAGCTGAGATTTTGCCTTCGCAGGTCAACTTTTGTTCTTCGGTTAATTGAGGTATATTCAAATTCTCAAGAAACTTTACAATGTTCTGACTGTTTTCCGCAACACTATTTGAACTTTTGTATAACTCTCGATAAAAACGTTTTTGTTCTTGAAGAATGTCATAGGGATCTGTCTTTACGACGCCGGTTATTACTAGTTTCCTTATATGCTTTTTTACATGAATTCTTTTTTCTAAGTTTAGGAAGTATTTGGTACTTTTCTCACCGTGTTCATGCCATCGTGCTCGGGCCCGGATTATTATTCCGTTGACGTTTTTATCATAAAATGATTCGGGCTTATCCTAAGCCGCATTTAAATTGTCGCCATTCGAATCATTAGGGTTCGTTTCGAAAACCTGTTTGGCTTCAGTATATTCTTTTTCAAATTTTAATCGTCTTTCGTTTCTCTCCTTTGCCTTGTTTTTGAAATATTTTATAGCATGAGCTCTTGTTATACTTTATCCAGTCCCAAATGTTACGGTGGTCGGAAAGTTCATTTCGGCCTTCCGTGATCCAAATTGGTAACATTTTTGAAAGGTCATTATATGAGATTATATTTGTGGCTTTGACCCAGTCATGTAAATTGTTAGGAATCAACCAATAGTCGAGGCGACAAAATATCGACGGAGATTGTTGACTCCAGGTAAAACTTTTAGTTTGCGAGTTTTTAACTCTCCATATATCTACAAGATCTAATTGACTTTGGACATCGTTAATGAAATTTATCACAGATTTCCTAGGCGTCATTATGCCCCCTTTGTTGTCCAGTGTAGGATTCAGAGGACAATTGAAATCACCTCCAATCACAATATTTTCTTCTGAATCTAAATTTTCGGTCTGCAGCTTAGTTAACACATTTTTGAAGAATTTAATGATGTCTTCGTCTTTGTTTGGTGCATAAATGTTTACAAAAACATACATTTTGTCTTTGATAGCGGCTTTAACAACGATATATCTCCCCGATGTATCTACAATTTGAGAGTGAATAACGCAATCCAGACCTTTTTTGATCAAGATTGCAACACCTCGAGAGTTTGAGCTCCCATTGGAGCAAATAAGTTCTGCACCCCATTCGTTTTTCCATTTTAACTGTGTTGAAAATGTCGAATGGGTTTCTTGCAGGAATATTATATCCGGGTTTCGTTTTCGACACCACGTGAAAATTGTCCGCCTTTTTCTGAAATTGCTTAATCCCCTCGCATTGAGAGATAGTAGATTAAGAGAATGATCGGTCATTGTACCTGAATCGAGGAAGTGGTATTATAGAAGAAGTCATATAAAACGAAATTGAAATCGATGGTATAGCAGAGTGCAAGAAAGTATAGTGCACGTAAATCGATAATATTGGCCTAAAACAAATTATTAATCTACAGAAAAACATCTGTAACTAAACAAGAAGGGTTAAATAGTTTAAAACTTATTACACACATAAATCTTAGACTAAACTTAATTATTGATGTGCTGTCACGCTGTGAACGCTTTGGCTTTGGTTTCCGCTGATTCTTGTGTCCATAATGAGACCGTAGTATGGGAGATTGCTTGTTTCTTCACCTCTGTAGATTTCCCGTTTATAATTAGCTTATCACCTTTGAAATAGGCTGTTGGCTTTTTCTGTTTGGCCTTTTTCAAGATGGGATATAACGTTTTCTGTATTTCATCAATTTCCCGAGGGAAATCATTCGCAATTGAAATGTTAGTGTTTTTCAAGTTCTTAACAAAAGACCAAACATACTCCTTATCTTGAAAGAAGCTGAATTTAGCTATAATAGGCCTAGGTTTGGAGTTCTGTCCTTGACTGGTATTCTTCTTAGTAGGAATGTGTGAACGCGTTCGAAACGAATTTGTTCGATATCTTCCTCTGGGATCTTAAGTTTATCGCACATCACCTTTTTCAATTGATCTTCAGCAGAAGTTGACTCACCTCTTCCTTCTGGAACATTAAACACTTTTAGATTTTCACATCTTGTGTATGCTTCTAACCTGATGTTGCGGCACTCAAGATGGTTTGTTCTAGCATCGAGATCTTCCAGATTCTTTGCGTGGGTTTCCAGTATTGCACACGCGGCGGCTGAAGACAAATTTAGGTCGACGATGTCTTTTATTTTATTTTTCCAATTCTACCACTCTACCTTGAATAGCCTCTACCTCACCGAGTCTTGTTAGCACTTTGTCGAGCTTTTCACTAACTTCATATAGTTTGCCACGACAATGGCCGTCGACTTCGTCGAACGCATCTTCCCCATCAGGCTGTGAGCCGCTTTCCCTTAACCGTTTACGACTATCGGCGCGGACGTCTTCTTTTCCCATGTTATTTAAGCGAGTGAAAGCCAAGCAGCCTCCGTTGATTACATCATTTTACAAGTTTTGAATTTCATCTAAAGGAGCTAGCAAAAGCACCCCATACCTTCCAATCTTGTCCATGTCATTGACTTGGCCTGGAAGGTTGCTCATGGTGTTTTGTATACAGCGAGCAGGCTTGTGTCCTTCGGCTACCCGGTCCCCTTGGTTTGCTTTTGTGGCCATGTTAGTGAAACTTTGGTTCATTTGTTCTTCGATTCCCCTCTTGCCCAGTCTACCCTTTCCGGCTGGCTTCAATCACTAATATTCCGCTGGTCATGTTTAGCCCCTTCTCTTGAATGTCGTCATGTGTTGTTCGGGTTTAATAGCCATGAGCTTAGGACTGTTACCCGAGTCTTTTGTTACTTGCTCAATGTTGTTAACTATTGTCTTTGGCTCTCTCGTAACGACTTTCGTTTTCACGGTATTTGCCCTAGCCTGGTGCTGTCAGTGTTCTGGAGTTTGTGTGTGTTCGGGTTTGTTTTTACCTTCCAATCTTGTTCAAG
>BLFN01000376.1:4092824-4095324 GCA_014634225.1 Acropora yongei
TGTTTAGACGAAGATTTGTCAGAATTGAAAAGCAACCATTCCAAATGCCTGTCTTACAAAATTTAACAATTCCAGTTCTTTGATGTCTTGGCTATTGTACTGCATTTCATGTTCTATACAAGCATTTGTGCAAATTGGGGGATACATAGAAAATTGCGATTGACAGAAAAGAAGGATTTTTGCATAAGTGTATTGTCGTGTATGTAGACACATACCATGGTCCAATTCAAACTTAATTGACATACATTCATGTTTAAAACGTCAAAATGACTACCCAGTCAGTACAGTCTCACATGTTGAGGTGTCCAAAAGTTTTGAAGGCTCGTCATCTGTTTCCTTCAGTGTCAAAACTGCTCGCTTCCTGCGATCACAAAGGAGATTGCCTAACTAAACATCACCATCGCAAAAAGCATTGATTTGGGAAGAGTTGTTAGGGAACGAATCCTAGGACTACAGAAATCAAAATCGACCCATAAACCATATAATAATTATGTCGACAAACAGACGCCTCCTAATCTTGGCGTTATTTGATGCCTGTGTCCTCTCCAAGCAGAAGAAATGAATAAAGTCAGTACGTAAATTGCTCCAGATTTACACCATCTTGAAACTTAATCATAGTAGGCAGCGTGCCCAGAGCCAGCACTTTGGCTACGACTGGTATGATAGGACTCTTGCCTCCCAGTCCAAACTATGGCGGCAAGATTGCAATTGAATGTGGTAAAGAATAGGCCAAGGATTCCAAGATTCTAGCGACACAACCATCTCCAAAACTTTCTAGAGTTGCCCTCCCTCGTTTGGGTACCATGTTAAGATGAGATTACTAAGTAGACGTGATATAATCAATGACTACTACTAGCAGTTATTCATAATTTCTTACTGTGACGCGAAGCGTCGAGGTATATACACCGCTCTTCACCGACCCTGAGGGGGATAGTTGTTTTAGTATTTACCAAATCAGATGCATAAGAAAAAGCCGCTTTATTAATGGCCACAATTTCTTCTTGTGAAACTTTCGCGAAACGACGCGCCATTCTTCTCTCCGTTCGCAAAACAGTGAATATCCAAGGATACTCCAAGTTACAGGAGCCATTGAAAACGCGTGAAAATTGCTATCCACTGATTTCGTAAATACTAAATCACATTATTAGTATCGTGACACAGAACAGATTATTCCTTAAAAAACAAAGTCACCTGGTATCTGTTAAATTTATTTGAAACAAATAGTAATGTTTGCAATACTGTCTGACAGAAACAAATACCTGACATTGTGTTCTGTGCCCATAGCTGTGAAAAATTGGAATTCCTAGACGAAACAGAAAATACAGTGACAACCAACAATGCACAGTGTTGCCACAAATAGACAATATTTCATGTCCTGTTACCTGACTACATTAATGTAACATTATAAAACTGGATTTGAATGAAATGAGTACGTACCAGCAAATGACTTTGAAGAAGACAGGCTACATCATACAACATGTGCACTTGTAGACTGGATGAGTCGGTGATCCCAAGATTATTAAGACAAAATATGTAATGATAACAAAACAGTTATAATTTTATAATTATTACTTAGGTTACTAGAAACAATAGAAAATTCAAATGCCTTCTCAAACAAGCACTCTAAGGCAGGGCATTCACGGAAAGCAGCTTTTTATTATTACAATTGTTTATATTGTCAATAGTTCAAAATGATTGTATATTTATAGATTTATATAAAAATTTGTATATTTCTATATTTATTGTTAAGCTGATGAATTGTCCATAGATAAATAACGATTATTTATCTATCTATTTAATGCGCAATGTCAATTTTGAATAGGCATTGCCACAATGCCGGTGGAGTCGGTAGCCAACAAAAACCTGCCGGGCTCTCAATATTAAACCCATAAATGGAAAAAGTAGGCGGCTAAATACTCCAAGTAGCCATTTTTTAGCTGCCGGCACTTAATTAGAACCCTGAAAATTGACCAATTTGTCAATAAATAGCAGGGTTGTGGCTGAAAATAGCACAGTAGCTGCTATTGAAAATGGTACTGAGAACAAAAAATGGCCTGCAAACATTACTTCACTATGTAGCATCAATAAATAGAGACTACATGTATCTATTTGGCATCATGTATATGTGCATAGCTGCAGTTTTCTCTACCATTTTGGTTTCTTTGTTAACAGAAAAAATACATACCCTAAAACACTACTCAAGTAAAGCACAATTTGTGGGAGACATGCACACTGTACTCACCTTACACCATGCTTCATATTGATGAATCTCTTGGGGAACTCATGATGGCAAGCTCTAGCAAAGATTGCAGTCTCACTCAATGCTGTGTACCGAGGTCTTGAGCGAATGGCACTTCCAGCTAGAAACTCACCACATGCCTAGTACAAAAAAATTCACACCAACCAAATGACTACGAGTAATTATTGATCTTCTCCCTACAAACAATATAATAACACTTTATTTAACCCACAGACAAAAACCAATGAAAACAGTGGGGAT
>BLFN01000376.1:4206610-4211792 GCA_014634225.1 Acropora yongei
CGGAATGACGGCGAAATGCCGAAAAGATTTGCTGATCTATCTCTAAGGGATTTGCCCCATACGTGATTGAACAGGAGATCATCGCTTTGTGGAAACCGCATTATCTCTTGGGTCTTCACCAGGGTAAGGTCGTTTGCCCGGTCTCCTC
The DNA here is from genome assembly GCA_014634225.1 of Acropora yongei. Classification (NCBI taxonomy): domain Eukaryota; kingdom Metazoa; phylum Cnidaria; class Anthozoa; order Scleractinia; family Acroporidae; genus Acropora; species Acropora yongei. Next base: position 4,206,759 of record BLFN01000376.1, read on the forward strand.
TGAAAAAGAGCGTCTTAAAGAAACCAGCGTCTCTTGCATTGACAAATAGCTGAGAAGCAGTAATACCAGGAAGTAACATTTTTCCCTGGATAAGGCGGGACAGAGGAACGATTTTGACCAGGAAGAGTGGAGTCGCCTGCTTCGGAGTCACAGCAGCTTGCAACTGTTTAGCCGTGAAGGCCTTAAGGTAGGCTTTGATTTCAGCCGAAGCAGCAGGGTTTCTAGCTTTCCCATGTAGGAATCGACAGTAGCATAGGAAAGCCTAACAGGGCAACCACAGCTATGCACCTTATGCTTTCCTAGGCAAGGACAAGTGGAAACATGGACTTGTGTTTTCCCTCGGCAATCTTTCCAAGCAAGAAATCGACAAACATCTTTAGAAATAGCTGAAAAAAGAGTCTCGGCCCCAGGCAGAGAACACAAGAAGGCGGAGAACTCCTTCTTCAGGGACTCTCGTTGTTTGGCGTAAGCGGAGGACAAAGCAATTTCTCGCAATTGGACGAGACGGCGGTCTATTGCAGAAATATCCGGGACAACCGAAGGAGGCTGGGCCGTGGAAAGGGCAGGTCTCTTGAATCCACACATCTGGCAAAATCTGAAATCCTGATCATTCGGATATTCACACTCAGGACATTGGACTGCAGGAACAAAAACGCGGGCAACTGGGGGAAGAAACTAAAGAAAATAGAGCAAGAGAAAAGAACATAATCAAAGAGGGGTTACAGAGAAAAAACAAACAGAACAACGATGAAATAACTTTATTAAACAAAATAGCCAAAAAAGAAAATCCGATTCTGGAAACTAAATAAATTTCAAACGTCTAAGGTCTGCTTAACAGGTTCGATACGAAAAGCCTATAAATGCCAAGGCAGAGGCAAGGAATCTTGATAGCCATTCATGGAGGGTGGATGTAGAACATCCACTTGACTCTCGCGTTCAAGGAGTAGACTAGATGAAGGACAATGTGGAAGAAGAGACCACCAAAATCGACGAGGCAAAACATCCGGAACAACGACGGTGAATGAAATTGCAAATGAGGCCATGAAGCGGAGAACATTGGGGATGAGGCAGATCGGCGGAAAAACGTACGGATAAGAAAACAGATGCGATGGGTGAATGTCGGGAGATTGGCTGAACAAATTAACGCCAGAGCCACCCGGGGTAGGGTGCGGTGAAAAGAACGGCAGCATTGGCACCAGACGACGAGCGCATGACATTGGACGGAAGAGCAATGAGATCAACTGAATGACCATTTGGACCACCAAACGCATCTTGTAATCGCTTCCAACAACTGGCAGACAGACGGGAATCCGCCAAAGAGAGAGAGCGAGAAGGCCGGTCATCTAGATTGTTGACAGAAGGAACTTGGAGAGGCGAAGAATGCAGTTGGTGGACATCACAGTCTCGAAGATTGACTTCAGCGCTTCCGACAAGGAATGGGACCTAGCGGATTGGCCGTTCCAGGCATGAAATAAGGTGGAACTGCCAATGTACACATCAACTCTTGAGTCCTTGATATTTGAGGCAAAGGACGAGAGCGCATTGCTAAGGGCCAGAGCTTCTTTCACTACAATGAGACGACAAAATTTCTTCAGAAATCAGAAGCAGAGAGGGGAACAGCGTTTGGGTTCGGAACCCCAGCCCAGCGGTAGGAAGAGGCATAAGTAAATAAGACAAATTGGTGGTGTCGCTCCGAACGCCAAGGAAGGAAGCCTAACGAGGACTTAAGGAAAAGCCAGTGTTCAATTTCACGGCGCAGTGGACCCAACAAAGGAAGTGGCATGGAAGAGGGGGAAGCACGGGAAATGGCCAAGTTGATCTCGTTAGTGAATAACCTGGCGCCCGGCATTGCCATAGACATTGGCATATATTTTCCTGCCAATCTTTGCAAATCAGTTATATAGACGTGGCTGGAATTTAGGATCGCCTCGACAAGAGAAATAAATTTCTGCTTCTTGTGTGAAAGGAGACAAAAGGCCAGCAAACGGGAGTCGCACTGAAACCTAGATAAGAAACTGATTGAGATGGCTGAAGAATGGATTTTTGGAGCCCAATACAGTAACCCAGCCTTACTAACGTATAACAAACCAACAAGGACGCAATTTGGGCACTGACGAGGTTAACTTTTTCTGGATCAAGGAACTGTACAAGACTTGACTCACGCGGTAGACGAATCTGCGAGGAATGACGATCATTTATGTACAAAGAACATGGGCTCATCCTCGGTGTAAAAACTTGTCAAACTCACGGATGACGTAAAACAAAGAAAACAAAAAAGCCAAGAGACCATTAAAGAATACCCAAACCCCAGCACGAGCTAAAAAAAACAAATAAAAGATGTCGCAGGTTTTTACACCGAGGTAAACCTAGAACATGGGATGCCAATGGAACGAAAGTAATGGGAAACTAGGAGGCCAGTAGAGTGGTACACGTAGGCTGATAACTTCCAACCAAACGGGATGGTATTACTGATGCAGTACCAGCCATCCCACTGAAAACCAAAGTACTGGAAGGGGCGAGGAGGATATGATCATATACGGATTTGTCGTCGCACACGGTTTGATAGGCGCCCTTACTGACATACAGTAGAAGTTGATCTAGTCGGTCGAGGGAAGACGGCCGACCATCCATCCACAAATTTAAAAACCTATTGTCATTACAAAGTCTAGGCTTTGTGGGTTCAACGGTGAGGGGCATGACGAGATTAGGACGATCTACCTCGCCCACCTTACCCCAAACCGAAATAGCACCGGTGGAAAGGCGTTGCAAAATCGTGTCAGAAATATACTTCGCAAGAGGAGCACACGACTTGTGATTGTAAAAGATCCGCTGGGGTGGGGAGGCTGAGTCAAAATGTTCGCCTTTGAGATTGCCTTTAAAATGTCAGAAAAAAGGCTGTACTTGCACCTTATTCTCTTGCCAAGACATCCCGAGATAGGGGAGAGGAGGATGAAGCAGCTATACTTTTCCACTCCTGTAAATGGCAATGCAATTGACCGGCTACAAACGCAGCAGGATCTGGGAAAGCAAGCATAGAGACGTCTGCTGAAACGTCACCACGAGAAACGCTTTCAAGGTTTTACAGTTGGAGGCCAGACCCTTGCTCGGAGGTAGTGGACGCTTTTTCCCAGGACTGGAGCAAAGTGAGGGGATATGCATTCCCTCCCTTTGCTCTAGTAGGCCGCAGCCTCAGACAGTTACTAGACCAGCATGTGTCACATCTCGTTCTAGTGGCACCAGTCTGGCAGTCTCAGCCATGGTACCCTCTGCTTCTCGAGTTGTGTGTAGCACCTCCCTGCTAAAACGAGAGGGGGAAGTCCATCCTTTGTTGAACCTTCAACTGGCCGGTTGGCTGCTATCCGCCAGCCATATTCAGAAGCAGGCATTTCACAACCAGCTCAAACCCTACTTGTTGTAGTCTGGAGGGATGTAACATCCAAGGCCTATGCATCAGCTCGGCGAAGATGGGCTAGCTGGTGTCGAGAAAGGAAACTTAATTCGGTTCAAGCTTCTGTCGAGTCCATTTTAGAGTTCCTTGCTTCTGAATTTAATCTTGGGAGGGCTAATAGGACTCTTAATGTTTACCGGTCTGCCATTTCTAGTACTCACCCGAAAATTGATTCAGTTAGGGTTGGGGAACACCACTTAGTGGTTCAACTGTTGAAAGGAGCATACAACCTTACACTGCCTTTACCGCGATATTCTAGTACCTGGGATGCCAGCCTTGTTGTTTCTTTTATTGGTGGTTTAGAAAACAACGAGTCTCTCTCTCTTACGGATTTATCCTAGAAGCTTGGTTTTCTCCTGGCCCTTACTGCAATGGAAAGGGTGTCTGAAGTGATTTCTCATGACCTTAGGTACAGGCGCTTTATCCCTGAAGGAGTGACCTTTGCACTCCCAGATTTAACAAAGAAATCCCGAACAGGCCAGGATCTGAAAACTTCTTTTCATGCTTGTTTTGAAGAAAATCCTATTCTTTGTGTGGTTAAGTGTCTTAAAGTTTATGAACATCGCACTTCAGCATTCCGTCCCTTGGACCCATCAAAACCCAACAAACTTTTACTATCTTACATTCGCCCCCACAAGCCCATTTCAAGTGCTTCACTTAGCAGGTGGCTGAAGGATATTATCTCTCGGGTAGGTATTGATACAAGTATTTTTAAGGCTCACTCAGTTAGAGGAGCGTCTGCATCAGCAGGGGTGCCTCTTTGCAGGATATCTTAGATCTTGCTGATTGGTCAACTGACTCCACGTTCAGGCGCCTTTATTACAGGCCGAAACACCATTCTGGCATTGCTAAGACCTTGCTCAATCTGTAAAATTTCCTGATTCAGTGAACATGACCCCTTTAAAAACACATTGTTTCATGAGGCGACTGTTCTGAAGTATAATCACAGATTATGCTAGGGCCGCTTGCGGCCCGCAGTATACGATGGATTATGCGAAGATAAAGGAGACGAATATAACAATGTCCCTCCCGCCTCTCCCTTGTCTATTTTTTGGGTCATGTTCTTACCAAGGGCTTGTTATGTCTAAACCATTGTCTTCTTCTTCAGTTAACAGGTTCTGCTGTTCCAGGATCAACTTTCAGAGTAGTTGTGTTCTCTTGATTTACAAGCCTGTTTCCCTTTCCTTCGGTCCACTGGTGTACACTCCATAAAATGGCGAATTGTTGTGGTGTGGTGCAGGGACTTATGAGCTGTTTAAATTATGTCAATTATGTTAATTATTCAAGTTTGCTTTCAATACGCTGTAGTTCAGAGCGAAATAAAAGTGGTAACACATTGTTATATTCGTCTCCTTTATCTTCGTACAATCCATCTTATACTACAGGCCGCAATGGGCCTGTAGCATATTAGCAAGACTCGGGCAACAGTTTGATTGCTAAACACAACACTACTTTATTTGCTAAGCATCTTGGGTACAATTATGATGATGTAATCACTTAACACAACTACCGGTTACCTTAATATATTACACTGCTTTCCCCCAGGATTAGCAGTTCACTTCTACCTAAGGCAAACCCACTATTAC
>BLFN01000376.1:4212343-4219843 GCA_014634225.1 Acropora yongei
TTCTTGCATCAAGAATTGGTTAAGTTTTTTTACTGCTGGATGATATGTTGTGGCAAATGGTATTATTCCCTCTGTCATGAGTATTTTTTGTTTGTTTTCTTAACACCGATTGCCTTCCGGAAAATTTTACTTTAGACAGTGTGCCATCTATTAGATTTTTAGGAAAGCCGCGAGCTTTAAGTGACGTTTTTCAAACATTGCCTTGTTTACATCATTTGCTTCTGTCAAATGCAAGCATGCGCAGTAGCCATGACTCAGCTCCTTTAAGGAGGAAAACATCTCTACATCTCATCCCCTCCCGTCCTATAATTCAGACGCCCCACCAAGGATTATTGTTAAATTTACTAGTAGAGATGTGCACAATATATTCTATGCTAATCGAACAAAACTCATCAAGATAAGGACGAACGCGATGCCGGATTTAGGTGTAAAGGACCGAGGAAACATCTTTATCTCCGAGTCTCTGACACCTTTCAAGAAAAAGCTGTTTGGTGAGGGAAACAAAGTTAAAAGCGCTTGAGGTGGAAACATATCTGGACGCAAAATAGCAAGATCTTCGTGAAAGAGGCAGAAAGAACCAAGCCTGTTTATATTACCTGGAAGATTTTAAACGCAGGTATGGCTGTTAAGTCTTGTGGATTATTTACCACTCTGGTCTTGATTTGGAACTTTAGTTCCCATGCAAAAACAAGTAAGCTTCTAGCTATTTCTATTTCCTTCAAGGGTACTTTAAACTTTTCTTGTAATTTATGTTTGCACTTAACTTTAATATTGTAGTGTCAACAAAAAATAATAACACTAGTGATGGTGGCTTGCTTATTAAACACCAGTTTCCTTTTCACGACCTGACTGACATTGAGCTTTCAAGAACTACGGGTTCTTGGATTTACGGGTCTAGCGATCGACTGAAGGGTAAATTAAATATGTATAAAGATATACTTGAGTCCCCAGACAAAAACGATCCATTAAAATATTTGCAAGAAACTCATTTCGAATCAAAATATTCTCTATTAAGAAATCTGGTAAGCTTTTCAAAGATGCCGTAAAACAAAAAGGTTTTTCAATGCTGCACACGTAGTCTCGGTAAAAAGATATCTCTATTACATGACATTTTATTAACAGTAGAAACTCGGCCTGATGTTATTGCTATTTCCGAGACAAAAATCAATGAGAACTCTTATCCTAATACCAACCTTCTTGGATATAACTTTGTTAACAACAAATTCAAAATCACAGGCGGGAGGTGTTGGTCTTTACATTGCTAACAAACTAGAATTTTCAAGGAAGACTGACCAATGGAATTGCGTTATGCTGGGTTGAGTTAGCATGTCACAAGCGAAAAAACATTGTTATTGGCTGCATTTACCAGCATCCAAAAAGTTGTAGGTCATTATTTTATGAAACTCTTACAAAGCAATTAGAAACAATAGTAAGGAAAGGAGGTGTTGATCCTCGGGGACGTAAATATAGATTTTCTTGATAAGTACACTGAGGACGCGCAAACCTCAGAATATTTGAACATGCTTTTTGATTTAGGATTTATGCCAGTCATAACAAAAGCAACCAGATTAACTGATTATACCTCCTCTCTCATTAATCAAATTTACACAAATACACCTGGAAAGGTCATTAAATCAGGTATCTGCTTAGCGGACATCTCAGACCATCTTTCACTGTTTTGTACAATAGCTAATAAGGAATAAGAAATAACTTTATTAACACGATTGAATGGCAATCAGACGATTGAAAAATTCAATGTTTACAATTTGATGAATCTATATATCTACATATTAACACACCAAAAAAAATTATATAAGAAACAAGATATATCTATAAATATTACAGTGTTAAAATGTCACATTATTAAAAGTTAGTTAGTCCCATTTTGCTAGGTATGAAGCTGTTCTTGAATCTTTTTGTTCGGCATTTAAAGAGTGGTAATTTTCTTGGCTTTCTCAAGTTGTAGTGTCTAGGAGCGGGATCAGGTAGAAGATTAAATAGTTTACTGTCCGGGCGAGTGGCATTTTTATAGAATGATTCACATAAGAGTTTCATAAAATAATAACCTAATACGTTACTTACTTCAAACGAAGCTAGATATTTTCGAGATTTTACTTACTTCAACCAAATTGCGTTCCTTCTAGATTTATCTAGAATTGATTTTAAAACACTAGTAAATGTTAATGAAAGCATGTCTAAAACGCACAGTCACGGACCGTCATGCTCCTGTACGCAAGGCTTCAAGGCAGAAGAGATTGGGTCTCAAAGGCTATTGAATAGAGATAATATCCAGAGCACTTGGAAGCTTATTGGATCATTAATAGATCGGACGAATAATAATTTTCAAATTTTGATTAAAAAGTTATTATGTGACAACAGAATCTATTCTTACAAACAAAGTATTTGCAATGAATGAAAGAATGTTTAACAATTATTCCTCAAGTCCGAATGGGCTATTGACTCATAGGCTATGAGGGCGAGAGGAATAATTGTTTTAGTAAAATCCAACTAGTTGGTCAAAAAAATATCGAGACTAAACATCTTTCGCAAGTTAAAGCTGGACATCAATCCTTTTTTGCTGGCAAAACATTACAAACTTCGCTACTAGTGGGCTATAACATATAGCCTAGTAGTAGCTCAACCAATCAGAACGAAGCATTGATGACAGACCACTAGTTGGATTTTACTAAGTATTTATATACTGCACATATCACATCGTCTCATGGCGGTTTAAAATTCTTATTATTGAGTGAGATCGAACGTCAGCTTGTAAAGGCTCCTCTGGCAGCCGCTATCAGTTCATATGTGATCTCACTCACCAACCCAACCCTTGCATGAAATGTACGATAGACCACCACAACGGGAACTACATGCCCTACAATCAGCTAAATAACTACTTTGTGAACGTAGAGGAAACCTTGGGAGATAAATTTCCAGCTAGTGACATTGATCCGTTAGTGTACATCTATAGACCACTTTCATAAATGGCGGAGCATTTTGTTATTCCTTTGTATTTATGTTAATTAGACCTACTCGCCTCACTTTAGTTTAAATATTCTATAGAATTTTGCCCGTGGCAGTAAGGCTAATAAGGCTTATTAGCATCAAAACAAAAGATTGTTTAATTTGATCGCCATTATGAAAGAGGTCTATAGATCCTCTCTAAATAGTTTTGTGTTTCATGGTATTTGCGAATTTGAAGTTTATGACAAAATTATGAAATTGAAAGTGAGAAATCGACGTTTGACATTCCCTGTAAATGTCTTAAAGTCCCTTTGTCACTTACAATGATGCATCGCGGTCACTTTGTAGTTTCTGGGACCCAGAAAGTCGCTTTTTAGCGGCAGAGAAATCTGTTTCCATCTGAACCCTCATGTCCTAACTTTATTTCCTCGACCGACCGCTGAATGTCGACGTTATGGCGCTGAAATGCACTTCCAGGCCAATTCTGAGCATTTTCTCGCTCTATTGCATGCATCTTTCCATTTTTGCACTGCTTATTCCCTTTACCACAACCACAACGTGACGAGCATTTACTGTCAGCATTCGCTTCGTGCCGTTTTCTTCCGACTGCGGGTAGTCTTGCATGAACAGGACTGCATAAAAAATAAAGACAATCGGTCAGTGACCTGTGTTAAAATTACAAAGTACAAAAAACATTTTCGAATATAGTTTGAACAATATACGCAAAACACACCACTTGACTTTCACGAGTTTCACTACGTGTCGCGCCATCATCTTCGTTCTGTTCGCTTTCATTTTCTGCCAAATGGGAACCATACGCGCGTTTTACAGAACCATCCCTTGGCAGCAAATCGCGAATATCTCCAGAAATTTCAGTCTCTGTATCCATTTCTTCACCGAGGTCAGAAGCCATGTCTAAATACAAATTGCCCGCGTGTTTCGATCGAAACTGATCTAATAATGGCTCTCCCGGTCAATGACCACGCTTGACAACAAACAATGCCCAAAGCATCATGGTAAGTGACAGAGGGGCTTTAAGCTTGCCGCCAATCACATTTACGAAGCCTTGACGATAGTTTTCAATAATTCATTGCAACTAGTTATATTTCCAGATGTTTTGAAAATGTCTAAAGTCACGCCTGTTGATAAAGGGGGTAACGACTTCTATCCCTCTAACTATCCTCCGATTTCTACACTTTCGGCCCGAAATGTTGATATGTGAGCAGCTGGTGAATTACTTGGGGAAGAGCAGTATTCTCTACCAGTATCAATTTGGATTTAGAAAAGGGCATTCTACGGCACAGGCTAAAGCAGAAATTGCTGATAACCTACGGAAGTTTATCGATAAGAACATGTATACTCAGCCTTTTCTAAAGCCTTTGACAGTGTCAATCATAGCATCCTGTTTAAAAAAAATGGAACAGAATGGGATAAGAGCTAGAGGGGTGCCTCTTTAGCTTTTCACCAGCTACTTAACAAATAGGCAACAGTATACGGCGTTGGGGAATACTGTCTCTTCGAGGAAAGCAGTCACCTGTGGTATTCCCCGGGGAAGCTCGCTTGGACCAGTCTTTTGATTTACATTAATGATCTACCTAATTGCTCCAGTGTACTTACTTTCAGAATATTTGCAGACGACACGAATGTCTTTGCCTCAGCACGCGACCTGAAGAGTCTTGAACAATTGATTAACACTGAATTGAAGAAGGTCAAGCTTTGGTGCGTTGCTATCAATTAATTTTTCTAAAACAAATTTCATGATTGTCAAATCAGCCAGGAAGAAATGTTTGGCAGTAAATATCAAGATAGAAAGTGAAGACGGTACAAGTTTTTTTTCTGGAGCGCAAAGGTGTGCTTCTTGAAGACACAGTATCATTCAAACATCATATATCTTATGTCGCATCACAAATTTCCCGCAGCAATGGGATAATAGCTATGCTCAGGCCTTTTAACTCTCTCTCAGAAGAGACAACTTTATTATAGCATTATTTGTCGTTACATTTCTAACGCAGTATTAGCATATTAGGAAGTGCGTACAAATCTCATATTAAGAAAATACAAACTAAACAGAACCATGTTATAAGGCTTTTATTCTTTGCACGTACATCAGGCAAATTGACAGAGCGCTCTTGTCCTTACAGCAAATAATGTGTATCGACTGCATATTTTAAAATTCACGTATCTTTGGCGTAAAGGTCTTTTACCAGTCTTGTTTTAAAATTATTTTCAAAATGCAAGTAGTATTCATGGGTATAATACCAGATATGTCTCCAAACAAAATTTATATCAACCTAAAGAGCGAACTAACCCTGGAAAACAAACAGTTGCCTTTGCAGCATCTGTTGTCTAGGATAATATCCCAGTAGGCTTAAAAAACCTAAATGCCTTTAATTTTTTCAAAAAAAATAAAGCATCATCTGCTGTCAGAACAACATTCTGAAGCTTTGTCCTAAAATTTTCCCCTCCTCTGTTCTACGTTTATTTATTTATTAGTTCTGTTCTCCATATTTTGTTATAGGTAACTTAAAGTAACGGGGGGCTAACTCGAAAACTACTCAGTTAATTAGCCTCTAGACTCAATATTTGTACACTATTCTAGTCTTTTTTCTATATTTATATATATTTTACTTGTACAAGAGTGAATAAAGTGTTGTTGTTGTTGCTGTAATACTGGACCAATTCACCGGAAGACTCGTTCCATTTTTTAGCCAGATGAGTCAAGATTGGCCGTACATGAAACCCTGACCACCGTGAAGGAAGGTGATGCCACCATGTTATCGGTCACAGTGACCAACAACACAAACTATGACTTCACCGTACAATGTAGAGTTGTTCTGGGGCGCCTTCATCGTGTCGGTTCAGTGATTTGAATTGATTTGATTTGACTTATTTCAACTCAGCTCAGTTTACATGGCATAATATTAAATTTACATAAGTGTCAAAACACAGTACAACTAAGGAATAAGAAAGAAATTGTAACAACAAAATAGAAAGCAAGTTATAATCATGCAAATAGCATAGGCTAATTAAGTGGATGACCCCAGCAATAACATACAATTTCATAGAAAAAGATATATAGGTATTATATATAGTTTTTTTTTTAAGTATTTCTTCATGCACTAGGGCAGATAATTAGAATAACAATTGAGGATAGGGTCGTTGAGGGTTTTACGAAATATTCCAAGCGAATTAGAATTAGATATAGTTATGGGCAAGGAGTTCCAGAGCCGTGGGCCAGTGAATTTTAAGGAGCGTAAGCCATATTGGGTGGTATTAACTGAGGCTGCATAAAGATCTTTTACACGATTGCCTCGTTGAGTAAAAATGAACAAAATAAGTAAAATTGAAATGTTCACTGAAACAGGGGGTAACATTTCGCGTGACCACTGATAAACAAAGGAGAGTACCTGTAATTCAATGACATCATTTAGCTTAAGTAAGTTGAGAGATTTGAACAAAAGCTCACAATGGGATTTTGGTTCAGAGAAAGATATTATTCTGATTGCTTTTTTCTGAATAATAAATAGTTGAGTTAGAAAAGAGGGAAAGGTTAAACCCCAGATATCAACACCATAAGTGAGGAAAAGGTAGATAAGAGAGTAATAGAGCATGAAAAGAATAAGGTTATCAACAAAATGTCTCACGTTTGACAAGACACCTACTGTTTTCGCTAGTTTCAATCAAAGCTCATTAATATGACTCTTCCAAGTAAGGTTGGAATCGAATGTTATACCAAGGTACTTAGTAGAGATAACTTGTTTAATAAGTACGTCGTGAATTTCAGTTCTTAATGACTGACTGGGTTTAAGTTTGCTGGAATGAAAAAGAATGAAATTTGTTTTAGAAATACTAAGAGCTAATCGATTACATTTCATCCATTCGGCAACAAATTTTAGTTCATGATTTAGAGTTACCTCAAAATGACTAATATTTTTGCTAGAAAAATAAAGATTGGCTTCATCCGCAAATAAATGAAAAGTTAGTAAGCTGGAAGTATTGGGCAAACCATTTATATATAATAGGAATAAAAGGGGTCCTAGAATAGATCCTTGTGGCACACTACAAGTGACTGGTAAAGAAAGTGAGTCATGACCATTAACAGCTACAAATTGTTCTCTTTTGGATAAGTAAGATTTAAACCAGTCACGCACAACACCTCTTATTTCGAAATGGTTAAGCTTAGTTAAAAGGATTGCGTGATTAACAGTATCGAAAACTTTTTTTCAAAACTTTAAATATACCACAGCCAAATTCACTATTACAATGTACTGACGAATAGATTCAGTGACGGAATAAGAGCATGGGTAGTTGAGTATTTTTCGCTGAAACCACGCTGAAGGGGATAAAGTGTTTTTAGTTCTTCCAAATGACTGCAGAGGCGATGATACATAACTTTTTCGAATGATTTACTTAAGTTGGAAAGAACAGAAATAGCTCTATAATTGTCTTTATCAAATCTGGAAATTCTCTTAAAAACAGGAGTAATCCTCGCTGTAATTTTAATTTCTCATGAAAATTACCACTAGCAAAGGAGTC